>JAUMGZ010174830.1:0-26289 GCA_032359645.1 Pododesmus macrochisma | reverse complement strand
TTTTATATATATTATAGATATATTCTAATTCTTTTGAAATATAGTCGTTAACTCAGCATTTCCCAGTAAGTAATAAAAAGTAAGTATAAAGATCTTGTTGACAAACTTAGGAGGATTAAAAACAACCTAGACATGTCTCCTGTTGTTAGTAAAATTGTAAGAAAATTCTTTAAACTTAGCTAAGATCCTCCTATAGTTCCTTTACCGCCTCTTACTGTCATCTACTTTTTTATTACACACGTTCTAACACTTATACTAGGACTCAATAAAGAGTTCTATTTGAAAGCTCCATCCATCAAAAAGGCTGGGTCCTGATAAACGTTCTTCATGTTGTTAGTTGGACTATGTAAGTCGAAATTGTTCAAATTATACCGGATAATGACCTCTGCCAGATTTTATTACAATGTTTTTACAATCAACAGTTTTCGTCCGATTTATAGGAATTTGGCATACACATTTAGTCATATCTTAATATTTTTGGCGAAGTCGATATCGAGTAACGCCTTTGATAACCTTCGTCGGGTGTTGTCATCGCTCTACAAGCAACTTTTTCTATATATGATTTAAATAAAACATGGTATATTAGTTTACATCATGAATGTGTTTGTGCTTGATTAAGAGTTAAATATTTTCTTATTTTAATTGCTCTACATGTACATGTTACTTTCCTGTGTCTGCATAAAACATATTTTGTATAATATCTAAATACAGTGGCTTTGTAGTTTTTAACATTTACTAGATATGCTATTAATGAATATGTAAACTTTCTGTATTTTTTGGAACACATTAAATCAACCGGAGAATTTTTTTTCTGAGACCCCAATCAAAAATATCCATTAAAGTAATATGCATATGTACTAGTTAACACCACAACATATATATTCGACGGGAAACGTTCGCATGCCTTATATGCTTGTCATTTCTCTTAATTACAAGTTGAGTTTTATTACATCTGTTATATTTAAATTGATTCACCCAACTCAACGTAGCTAATGTAACAATCACGTTGTAACACAGGTAAAGGTTTGCGTACTGACGAAATAGCAACAAAAATATGCTTAAAGGGAGGCAACTCTTTCTTTCTCAGTTTAAAATCGCAAAAAACCAAGCGCCAACAAGCGCTTCAACTGTACTATAAACAGATAAACTTAATTTACATCATATTATTACCTTTTGGTAATAATTAAACAAAGGGGCTCTTATGTGTTCTCTGATAACAATTTGAAGTTTTTTTAATTTTCGGAAAAGGTAGAGTGTTCCCGCGTTAAGTTTCGTAGCGTTATTTTACCGTTTCGTACAAAGCGGGATTTAAACTCATGGAAATAAAAGCACATACGAATTTTCTACAATGTACAATACTTTTGCCACAACATCTCATCACGGATAAGCTACAGACATTGATCAGATGGGCATTAAGACGTGAAACATACTTACAATTGTAGCTACCAATACTCGTATTCGAATTGTTTTTCTAGTATTGATTGCAGGGCTTATAAAATATGGACCGGTTTTGAAATATGCAATGCATTATATTATTTTTATTAGATAACATAATTGTTCGCCTTAGCGTCAAGATTTACAAGTATGGTGTTGGACTACCTGTGGGAATGCATTGTAACCCATTTGTAGCCATAATATATATGTCCCTGCGACACTACGATATTTTTTAAAAACAAATTTTAGGCATGCAATATACACATTTACAATAAATTAAATATACATTGGAATTAAACATTTACAGCAAGATCTGGGGTTCGGGACGTGTTGTATCACACATAGTTTTGGCTCCTTCTTCTTATAAATATCATATTTATCGGGGGCATGTTTCAGATTGCATTTTTGTATTCTTATCACATGGGTGGTTGCCTCTGCAGGTGGCCTAGCCCCGAGGGTAGCCGTAACCCATTTGCATTTGCTTCCGAACACATGTTATACTGACCTTTAACCTCCCGAGGAGCCATTGCTGTGTGTGAGGCACGCCGTCATTTATTCCCGATTCATAACGTTCTGCCAGTTATTTTTGAGTTATAGACCTAAGAAGGTACAGTTTCATACCTGCCTGAATTCTAAAGTATTGTGCCTGGTGGATATTTTAGATTCTTTATTGTAAGTAATTAAGTCAGTCAGTCTGTTTGTCTTATGATGATATTTAATTCAATATAAATTATAACGTCACCTTTGCCTATGAGAACTGGGTTGTTCGAATTACGTGTCCAGAGCGATACGTTTAAAAATGTCCTATGTTGACTACGCACACATTTGAAATTTTGGCAAGACAATGTTGTATTATTGTTAGAGTAAGAATTTTGTACATCATAACCATCGTGAATTTTGTGTCACCATTTCCCCTTTGACTCTGTAGCTTTGATTTACCGTATTCTTGTCTATTCAAAATTTATTTTCTCTATAGCGTCCATTAATGACTGCTACTTCGAAGCAAGCTCTGGGGCTCGGGACGGGGGTGTCTCCCATAGAGTATTGTATTGGCCATTTCCTCTTATAAATATCATATTTAGCGGAGGCATGTTTCAGATTGCAGTTTTGTATTCAAGAAACGGCTGAAACACCTTTGCATGGGCTCATCCTTCGTTCTGAACTGTCTCTAGTGCTTCGCTTTATCGTTCCTATCGCCGCTTCTCTTTCTGTTTTATTGTTTGTCACCTTATCGGTGAAATAAAAAAAAAACTGAACTTGTTGAGTCATATTCACTGCTGATGGCTGCAATAAGTTAATTTCTTGTTTTAATATTTTATGTGTCGCCAATACACTGCTAATCATTTTCAAATACACAACAAGGATAAGCCTATAAAATGTTGGAGACATGTTGTATCTGGTTCCTTTTTTGTTGTCATTTTGGCCTCTTAAAACGTAGAAGAGGCGAAATAACAATGCTTATTCTACGTATCCCGCGAAGGACAGTTACAATATATATACCATTACGTTTCCATGAAAAGAAAATTCGTTCGAACTTAACAACAAGACAAATGGAAACATCAGAACAAATAACATTTGCAACAATCAACAGCCGATCAAACTTTACAGCACTAATATAAATAACTGAATATAAATTACTTCACAACAATTCTCAAGACTCGTTATTCATTCGGAGTCATCAAGCACGAAACCGGACGGTGTAGTTAAACCGGTTAGTGAGGCCTAAACCTATCCACTTCCCGCACGTGACAGGAAGAATAGACAAACATTAAAAATGTAATAAAATTCTTCATAGCACTGTCAAGTATTTCAATAAACTGCATATTTACAAATTGTCAACAAGCAGATTGTTTGTTAAATTAAGGCTTAACGTCACTTAAAGAGTATTTCACCGATATCGTGACAAAAGACCAAAGGAGATAACCCAAACGATAGGACAGGAAGAGAAGCGGCGACAGAAACGGGAATGTCAACAAGTAGAACCATTTGAAAAACATTAAATTTAGAAAGACGATGTACCATCATGAATTCTCCTCTCAAGCCCGTTATTTTACTCTTTCCTTGGAAACGAAAAATTGTTTCGTTCGAACGAATTGTCTTTGCATTGGAAGGAAATATTACTTCGTTCTAACGATTCGCACACATCTTCGGGTGGTATGACACTTATTGTTTGTTTTTATGACTAAGTTGGATTGTTTTACAATGCTGTATGTTTGAATAGTACATTTCTCTTCTATCGTTTAATGAACAATCAAAAAAGCATTGTCGTTCTATTATGTAATGTTTGTATTTCAAAACCAATAGTACAGTCACGTTTAATTAAATATAGAATACTGAACTATGTCTACGACTTTTAAAATGAAGTAATATATATATTATATAAATACCAATCAACAAAGGTGCACAGTAGGTGCTTGTTTCTGTAATATCTTGTACGCGGGGAATTATTTGTTTTCATGCCATTAACTTCATGGGCAGAATGTTTATTATGATCACTGCCATGCTGTTAGTTTGATCAATTTGAAAATTAGACCAACTTTTGTAAATTTTTACATGAACTAAGCAGCGTCAACAACAACGATACTGTAACATTTAAAAAAAAAATATCCTCCGAAAACAAACACTTGAAAATATATGTTTAACATTTGCAAACATTGTAAACAAAGTAAAGCGTAATTTAAGTCGATAGTCTGAAAACATCTTGTTTAGCACCTAACTTATAAAAACTAAAACTTCCGAGTTTCCTGGTTGCAGTAAAATTTAAGTGTTGCGCCAAGAGTTACTTGGTTGCAGTAAAATTTAAGTGTTGCGCCAAGAGTTACTTGGTTGCAGTAAAATTTAAGTGTTGCGCCAAAAGTTACTTGGTTGCAGTAAAATTTAAGTGTTGCGCCAAGAGTTACTTGGTTGTAGTTCAATCTAATTATATAAATGTCACCTTTTCATAACATGTGACATCATTGCTTTCTTTAAATGAGAACGAATTGCATGTCAGCGGAATAAACAAAATCATTGACAAATGGGACAGAAAACAAACCAACATACAAATCGAAAAGTGACGACTCGTCCAGTACAATGCTGGGTGTTTGGGTTTAAGTTTCCAGTAAAGACTTAATTTGTTTCTTTGAACAACTTAGAAAGCACTTTTTTTTTATAAATGCACGAAAAACAAACATTTTCCATATGTATATTCAATTTTAAAGAACAGGTATAAATTGGGACTGTTGTTTTGTTTATTTGTCATAATTCAATTATTTTGATACACAAATTTCATTTTTAGAATGCAAATATTTTTTCTAGAAATAAAACAATGTCATAAATCATACAGATTTGAAAGTTATTTGAATAATGTATGTCCCTTTTAATATATGTTTTTAGGCCATATAGAAATGGTATCTGCTGGTGTCAATGATGTAGACTTTATAGTGCTATGTCACTGTAATATCACTCCACAGTCAAAATAACATGATACTTCACTTGGTCCCATTATCATGAAACCGAGCCAATCGGTCCTTCTACACCCCACCCCAAAAGAACCCCAAATAAAACCGAGGAGCGTTTAGCAGAGAGAGGAGATTACCTTATTCTAAGCCTAAGTGTAACGCGACCGGGGATCGAACAGTCGGCGACCTTCTGTTCTTATCACCGAGCTACCACGACAATCAATCCACACCACTTGGCACCTTGTTAAGCAAACTTGAAGCATCAAGTAATATTGATGCATCCAAACTTCACATACAAAGAGTTCATTTCCGAACCAAGATCTAGAACAATGGTCACATCGGTAAATCAGATTTACCAAACCCAAAAGACGTGGAACGGATACTTCAAGCCCTTATACCCGCATTAAAGATACTAATTGCTGTGAATTTGTAGATATATACGTTAAAGGTGCCAAACGGCACGCTAATGTACACTACCATGAGACTGTATACAGGGACATCTCTCGGTCATTGTATGAATGATAGAGAGAAAATTAATCATGTATGTGAAGGCGAACCTCGCTAAATATTCAGATGTTTTATGTTGAGAGGAGATTAAGTGTCTGGCAGGGCCACTAATGTCAGAAATGTTGAAGGGTAGGACATCACAGTGCATATTTAATAATGTCATGCATTTATACCTTTTGGCTACTAGGAATGTTTGGCATTAGTGGTTTGAGGCCCCCAATCAACAAGTTAAGCTGGAAGGTTGGGATCTCGTTAACCGATTTAACCACACAACTCAGTTCGTTAGATTAACATCCTTAGTCGTTTTGTGTTTATGAGTGGCCTTGGATATTTTTGTGATGTGGTATTTTTTTATTAGTGTTTTATTTATAGCCATTTGATTTTTACGGCAAATTCCTTCATCGTCAGTTTCTCTTATTCAGATATCCTTCATTCACTTTGATCTGACCGAGGCGATACGAAAGACAGTACTGGACTTAGTGCCAGACGAGTTATTCCCCTTTATGCTTGATATTGTATTGAATGTATGTACTGTGTCATCAAATTCCTTTGTTGTCTTTCCTGTCAAGATATGCATGTATTACCGTCGTACAAGAACAAGTGTTACATTTGTAGATGGACTCGGGCATAATTAATTTTACTATATGCTCTATTATAGCATATAAGGTTATAGCTCTTTTTGAGAGATTGATCGGTACCTAAACTGCCCAGAATCTTTTAGTAAAATGCATTGGCACTAATTACTCCAATTCTCGTGAGAACAAACAGGTTAATAAAAATTAAACGAAAAGGTCAGCTGTAATGTCAAAAAGTCACTTCTTGATCATGACTTTGTATAAATTAGACCAACTTACTACTATATCCCTCCACCCCAAATCAATCAAATTTAACAAAATACACACAGAAAATGTAACATTTGTTTCTTCTCATCATTTCTATGAGTCAAAATCTTTCAACTCTTGACTCGAAGTCAAAGAAAAAAAAACACACAAAAAAACTACTAAATAACACAGAGGAACTTGAGTCATATTTGTAATTGTGACCTTAGTCCAGATAAAATCAATTGCTTGGTTAGTAGATTCTAAGGTGGGATATGCTGGTATACAGACTGCTGCATCACATACCGACAGACAAACAATTAAGTACCACAGTGGTGTTGCACCTCGTGTGCTATGTACGAGTTAGGTGTTTAGGTTTTAAGTTTGAATGCAAACTGGACAAAGGCAAGTTTAGTGAAACGCGCTAGCTTCTTGTTGAATTTGCCTTTGTCCAGATGGCATTCATGTCTCCTATGAATGCCAAATAAAAGCAGTTCAATACTTGCTATCCCAATGTAACAAACTAAACGGTAAAATATATGAGAAACTAAACGATAAGCAATGAGTGATGGCATTCATAGGCGATATGAATGCCAACTGAATTCGGTTGGGATATATAATGGCACATATTAGCCTTTAACATGTGTAGTGTTATCGTTGTAGTACCATGATGAGGAGAACTGATTCATCATCCCGACGTCTCCAATGCAGATAAGTTGTTCTATAGTGTACACTTAAGTCAAGTACATCAAAAGGTAAACACTATCTATATTTTATCAACATTTTTGGTGATTTACTGAAAACAAGAACACAAATAAAAACATGCAAGTTATAACTATTTCGTGTATAATTTTAATTTGCACCATAAGACAAAAAAGAGTGCGCAAAATACAATGTGTCCATTGAAATTTGAAGTTTGTTTTCAGTCCATTTGGATCCAAGGTCCACGGTGGACTTTTCTCATACAAATTCCGTCCATCGTCGTTAACTTTTCACATTTTCAAATTCTTATCCAAAACCACTAGACAAAACTTATTTAAACTTGGTTGGAAGTATCCCTGGGGGAAGGGGGCTCAGATATTCTAAATACATATGGTCTCACTAATGTTATAACAGAACCAACCCGTGTATATGTAATACTAGATCCAGCCTGCTTGATCCTATCCTGATAACCGATTCGTGCCAGTGTATAGAATCACAAGTTTTTAATATTGACAGATCTATTAGTGATCCTAAAAGTTGTGTAGTACATCTTCAAGTTCCCTTTACACTGAAACCGGTCTACAAAAGACAAATCTGGCTTTATAAATATGCAGACTTTGATATTTTCAACAATCTAGTTTCTAATTTTCGTTGGACTGAAATGTTCTTAAATTGTGAAGATGTAAACTCAGCCTCTGAACACTTCACAGACAACTACATTAATATGGCGAAACAGTGTATTCCTACCAAATATGTCAATGTAAGGCCAAACGAAAAACCATGGATGACATCAGAACTACGTAAAAGTATGCGTCTTCGTGACAAATTACACAAAAAGACAAGGTCAAGTAGGCTGTCGTCTGACATACATAGATATAAAAATCAGAGAAACCGTGTAAATTACATGAAGAAATTGCTCGGCTAAATTTATACGAAAATGTTCATGGCATAATTGATCAATATGCATCCTCAGATTCGAAAGCCTACTGGCGTTTGATTAAACGTCTAATGAAAGACTGCGGCTCATCACAAACTATTCCAACCCTTGTTAATCCAGATTCAAAAATGATATAGTTATAACGGATACCGATAAAGCTAACCCTTCGAAAATTATTTTTGTTCAGTTACCAAAGTTGATGATGCTGATGTCGAAATTCCAGTTATACAAAACAGAACTGACCAAGTTTTTGAAAATCTTCAAGTAAATAATACAGAAATAAATGATGTTTTGAGAATATTAAAAACTGGCAAAGCCTCCGGAATTGATGGTATTAGTCACCAAATGCTTAAAAACACAGCTCAAACGGTTTGTAAACCTTTAGAAATACTTTTTAATATGTCTTTATCTACTGGCATTTATCCAAATTTGTGGAAGCAAGCAACTGTCATGTCATTGTTCAAGAATGGTGATAGGCATTCTCCATCCAATTACAGACCTATTTCTCTTGTGTCTACAGTAGGAAAAGTCTTCGAACGAGTAGTCTTTAAGCACCTACGTAATTACCTTCTACAAGAGTCATTGTTTTATAATCAACAGTCAGGTCTCATGCCAGGTCATTCAACAGTTTATCAACTGATAGAAATGTATCATAATATCTGTCAAGCTTTAGAAGAAAAAAACATACGTATTATTTTTTGTGATGTATCTAAAGCATTTGACCGTGTGTGGCATAAAGGTTTAATAGTAAAACTTAAATCCTACGGAATTTCTGGTGAAATGCTCAATTGGCTTAAAGATTATATATCAAAAAGAAGGTAGAAAGTTTTTATTGGAAATTCGCTTTCTAATTCAGGCTCCATTGAGGCCGGTGTTCCCCAAGGTTCAGTTCTCGGGCCGTTACTTTTTCTTATTTATATAAATGACATTGCAGATTTATTCGAATCGATTTCGCGTCTCTTTGCTGATGATACATCTCTGCAGTGTTCCTCGTCATCATATTTAGAAATTCAAACTCAACTTAATCGCGATCTGGACTTTTTACAAAAATGGTCTGAAAGGTGGCTGGTAACCTTCAATCCGAACAAGACTAAAGTACTTTTTATAACTAATAGTGATGACCTAAATGAGGAATTGAAACTTCAGTATGGAAACGAATCTTTAATTTTACTGATAAACACAAACACTTTGGTGTTATATTTAGCTCGAATGGGAAATGGCGTGCACATATAACAGAAGTGTATAATTCAGTAATGAAACAAATTAATGTAATGAGAAAGCTTAAATATTTATTAAAGCGTGATACCCTTTCACATATTTATAATTTGTTAATTTTACCTACCCTTTAATATGCTTGTGAACTATGGGACGGTTGTACCGTGTCTGAATCTGATATGTTAGAAAAAGCACAGCTTGAAGCAGCCGCCCGTATACTAACTGGACTTCCTTCTTTTTCAAGCAAAGATGCACTTTATTTTGAAACTGGGTTGGATACGTTGTCAAACCGAAGAAAAAGGAAAAAGCTCCAGTTATTATATAAGATGCATAACCAGCTAACTCCTGATTATTTAAACACAATTCTTCCAAACACAGTTGGTCAAAATTCACGTTATCCCCCGAGACATAGAAATGACTATGCCATTCCTTTCTATAGACTTTCCAGTATTAGTATATCCTTCTTACCTTCGACACTTCGAAACTGGAATCATTTAGACAACGACATTAGAACTTTACCTACTTTGAACTCATTTAAGTGTGCAATAAATCAAAATCCTTCTCAAAAGCCTCCTTTCTTTTATAACTTTGGCGACAGAAAGCTTAATAGTTTACGCACAAGATTAAGACACCAATGTAGTTCTCTCAAATATGACGTGTACCGGGTAAATATTGTAGAGAGTCCGGAATGCATATGTGGTCATGCGTGTGAGGATGCCTATCACTTTTTCTTTGAATGTTATATGTATAATGATTCAAGAGGAAATCTATTACAACAACTAAATGTCATCAACATAATCATAGATATTCAACTTTTGTTAAACGGTAATGAAAATCTATCCATTGACGAAAATGTTTTCTTGTTCAGAAGCGTGCAGCAGTTCATTAAGTCCAGCAACAGGTTCTGAGTATTCATTTATGATTTAAATATATTTAATTATTACGATTCTGACATTTTCGGTTCGATCCCATCCTTGAGATTGCTTTCGCATGAGATTAACAACGCACGCCTGGAATGATTATGATGGAGAATATTTGGAGTGTTATGGACTATGACATTGTCAGTCGAAAGATATGTTTGTGGATTGATATAGAAGGAATGGAATCGAACTGTAAAGGTGTCAATATATGATAAAAAAAAGTTCATACTTTCATAGTTAATACACTCTCTCTCTCTCTCTCTCTCTCTCTCTCTCTCTCTCTCTCGCGTATTGTATTAACATTCTATTGTTTAAATAATTGTTACTATCATATTGTATATGTTGAATACTGTTTTTGGATATAAATATAATTGTTGTATGTATGTATATGTGTATGCATGTATGTATATGCATATGTATGTATATATATAACTATGAATATTGTAAAACTGCCTAGGCCATTTATATATTTGTAATTATATAGTGGGAGAGGGCGTCGTTAATGTTGTAATAACTTGTGCCCAATCCCTTGCTGTACTTGTGGCAATAAAATATGTTTAAACTATCGTCATATGACATGCGTTTTGTACATCTACAGACCCCAAGCAATACTCACGTAAAGTTTAATTAGGATGGGACTTCTTGTCTTGGAGAAAACATCCGGAAAAGTTAAGTCTGAAGATTCCTGAAGAAAAAAAAAATAAGAAGAAACGGAGTAAACTTTATATGTTCTCCAACTTCGTTTGGAGGACATAACTATTCCTAATCCTGGGACACAGCATGAACATGGAATATCAATCGTTGACCTTGTCGACCAGTTCATCATCTGTTGACCAGTACACTGTCAACCTATTCCTAATTATCTAATTCTTACGCCGCTTACTTTATTTTATTCGAAATTTGTTTTCACTGGCGAAGTGGTCGAGTGGTTAAGCGTGTTCGCCTCGTGTCGGTACACTGGTGAAGAGAATCCGCGATCGCGGGTTCGAATCCAGGTGGAGCCATATCCCAAGACGTTAAAATTGGGCATTCTTCTCGCTACCTGCTTAACATGTAGCATTAATGGGAAGGAGAAGGACTGGTTGGCTCGGTGTCAGTATAATATGACCGGGTGAAGTATCATGCCGTGTCTTCGGTGTGATATTTCAGTGAGACGGCACTATTAAGTCGCCCTAAATGCGCACTGTCGCAAGTAGACATCGTCTCGATATTATGAAAGGCCGTTCATGTCAAAAACGAGATAAACTAACGCGTTAGCATTTAACGCGTTAAATGTAAACTTTTAACCCGTTAAATGCTTCGAATATTTTCACGCGATACACAGCTAAGTGCGTTTAACGCGTTAAATGCTGAAAATATTTTTTAATGCGTTAAACTTGAATAAACGAACTGACCAATTAGATTTGGTGTTACGTACATTCCGACAAATCAACAATTTAAAATAAATATAGACGTTCAAAAATTGTTTTTAACGCGTTAAACTTCACATTTAACGTGATAACATTTTTAAACGCGTTAGCATTTAACGCGTTAAAACTTTACATTTAACGTAATAACATTTAACGCGTTAAAAATATAATCATTAAATTTAACGCGTTAGCATTTAACGAGTTAAAAATATATTTAACGCGTTAGTTTAACTCGTTTTTGACATGAACGGCCTTTAATACGATATGACCTAAAATGAGTTAAAGGGACGCTAAACCCCAATAAAACAAACCAAGAAGAATTCGAAAAAATTAATATAAGCGGCTTCCGCTCAACAAAATAAATCGAAAAAATTAGAATAAGCGGCGTCAGAGTTATATAATTCGGACTACTGTCAACCGTGAATTTTGGGCCTTGATAATCAAGTTGTTTCAAGGCGTGGCCGTATGGTCCAAAACAGTGTGATACGTATGTTTTTTGCACTTAAGTGAAATAAATATTTATTTGCACTTAAGTACAAATGGTATATTATATCGAAACGGCTTGCCATACATAAATGGACTTTGAAATTATTGTGACGTCATTTATAGAATTTTACTCGTATTTTAAGCGTGCAAAACTAACCAAAATCATCTTTCAACGAAGAAATTTACAAGGTTAATTATCACAACTTCTTGATTTTTGGGTGAAAAGATGTCAATTTGATTAACAACATGCCAATGCATTGTGGGAAATTTATATGTTAAGTAATATTTCTAAAATTAGAAATTTCATTTTCAGAATTTCTTTATTACGATAGCAAATTATAAGTGCAGATATAGAAATAAGCTATCATGTGCGCTTTAGTATGTGTACTGTAATGGATACATATGATACAACGATCGATGCGCGAAAAACGGGATAAGCGTGCATTTTTGTTTTTGCTTAATTTTGTTGTTGTTTTATTCTTTTTTTCGGTTTTTCCTTTGTTTCTTTGTTTTTTTGTTGTTTATGTTGTTGGTTTTTTTTTTTGCACAAATAGATCCACTTGTTCGGCATTTAATTTTGCTGATTAAATTCAATATATTGATCTTCATTGATAAAGATACTTGAACAGAAACAAAGCGTAGAAAAATAATCTGAGTGACAACAATTACATGCAGGTATATTGCCTTTATCAGATAAAAGTTAACGTATAATTATGTAATTGTTCTAGCTACAGTGTAGTTTTTAATATGCACGTATACTCTCGGAATGTTCATCTCTGTTGTGTAAACAAACAGTCGTTGTGATACCTGAATCATACAAGAGCTAATAATGCATTGTGGGATATTTTGTGATGTAAACAGCGCGGAATAGGGTAAATTGTTTTCTTTCTGGAGCTGCCATTTTGGTGAGCCGAACGCCTCGTGATGTCTGCTGTACAACAGCCTTCAGACAATGATGCATGGGCATTGTTAGCCCTTAAGTCAGCTCCTGCAAGTCCAAGTAGAGTTGTATGGAACCCAGAACCAAGAGGGACAGCTATCGCAAGATTGGAAGGAAGGGACTTTGAGTATCTTATGCGGCAAACAAGAATCACGATCGGAAGAAACAGCAGCAAAGGAGATGTCGACGTAAATATGGGACACTCAAGTTTCATTTCAAGGGTTCATTTAGAAATATGCTACGAGTTTCCAAATTTCTTTATGAAATGTGGTGGAAAGAATGGCATTTTCATTGACGGTATATTTCAACGGAAAGGTGCACCGCCCTTGCAACTACCGAGAACGTAAGTGTAGCGCGGATTGTTTATGTAAAATAATGTTACCCCTTATGTGGGCCTCTCAAATTAAGAAACCGGTGTTGTTGTTCATATTTTCAGCATTGCACAACTTTAAACGAAGCCGCGGCGCACTTTACTGAATCGTTAATTGTTTTCAATTATTAAATGAGCATTTAAACCTTGTTATATATATTTTATTTATGGATTTGTGTAACCATGTGCTCACATCAACATGGCGGCTATGTAAACAAAATGGCTGCGAGACATGTTTATGTTTTGAACAACATGTTTATATTTTGTCAAAATTCGTATTGAACCGCATTCTCTTGAGACTTGTCTCGGTCTGGTTAACTCAAAGTGTGAAATTTATCCCTAAACTTGGCAAATCTTTTTCAATTTTGATTGTATTTCATGTTATTATAAATATTGTATTCCATGTTTATTTAAATAAGACAATATATATGATAAGTTACATTAATAATAAGAGGCATCAACTTAAAGCTGAAGTAAATATCAGAAAAATACTTAGACAAAAAATAAAAATATTGTTTGTTTTCAGTTGCCAACCTGTCCAGTAATTCACTAGCAATTTTTTATTCCATCTGGACCAATGGTCTGAGGTGGACTTTTCTCATGCGAATCCAGTCGGTCTGTCGTCCATCCGTCTTTAACTTTTGCTTTAAACAACATCTCCTCTGAAACAACAGGGCAGATTTTACAAATACAGTCCCTGACCCCCCAGGGAACAGGTAGAGGGGGTCAAAAGGGGTCAATTGACAGTATGCCTTCAAACAACATCTACTCTGAGACTATTGGGTGGATTGCCCTAGGGAGTGCACAGAACCCTATTGATTTTGGGCGTGGTCTGCTAAAGGTCAAGGTCACCATTGCTAAAAATAGAATTTTGCTTATATGTGGCTTGTCTGGATGATAACTTAGAAACGAATGGTTCCACAAAGTTCAAACTTGGTGTGAGGGTTTCCTTAGAGGATGCCCAGAACCCTATTAATTTTGGCTTTCAAAGGTCAAGGTCACTGTTGATAAATTTTGTTATATCTGGCTTGTCTGGATGATAACTTAGAAACGAATGGTTCCACAAAGCGGGTTTCCCTAGGGGGTGCACAGAACCCAATTGATTTTGGGCA
Organism: Pododesmus macrochisma; assembly: GCA_032359645.1. Lineage (NCBI taxonomy): Eukaryota > Metazoa > Mollusca > Bivalvia > Pectinida > Anomiidae > Pododesmus > Pododesmus macrochisma. The sequence continues at coordinate 11,999 of JAUMGZ010174830.1, read as the reverse complement.
TGGTCTGCCAATGTTCAAGGTCACCATTGCTAAAAAAGAATTTTTCTAATATGTGGCATGTCCAGATGATAACTTAAAAACAAATGGTACAACAAACTTGGCACAAAGTTCAAACTTAGTGTGTGGGTTGCCCTAGGGGATGTACAGAATCCTATAGATTGTGGGTGTGCATGGTTTGCCCAAGGTCAAGTTCACCCTGCTTTTTTTGGAAGACAAGTTGAGAACAAATCATTCCAGAATGTTTGAACTTGGTTTGTGATATTCTAATTCAACCTCCAGTTTTCAACAAGCAAGAAATGCAATTTCACAATTTTAACTAGAGAATGTACTATGTGTCATGAAAAACATTTAACAAACAAGGCCTTCTTGGCTGCCCTTCATAATCAATAAAAATCAATGATGTATCAATAACAAATGCTGCACATGGGTTTTTTCGGGGGGATATGCTGCCCCTGACGGCTCTCTTGTTTCACCAAGATTACATGGTATGGGCATCATTGGGAAGAAATAGCATTGTAGTGTAAGTTAGGAACATTTAATATTTTGAGATTTGGGATTAGAAACATTAACAATATATTGTTAACCTTTTTTATGAGGAAAACTACAACTTTTTACGTAGGGTGGATTATTTCTTATAATGTTAGCATCTATGTAATTATATTATTTCCAGGGTAGAACATTCACCCAAACTAAGCAGGGAAATCTATTGGATGATTTCAGCTCTGTGCTTCCTGGAGGATTTCCTGGTGATCGGGACAGTATGTATAATTATCTTTATCACAACTGGCATCAAAAAATGTTAAGATAAAAAACATTCCTTCCATAAATAATAATTTTCTATCATCCATTTATCTGTAGTTAGTAAATGTTATTCATTATAAAGTAACCTTGTATTATGTGAAAAACCTTAATTAATGTGCTAAATAGACATGGCTCTAGATATTGAAATTAAGCCATAATTTAAAAGAGGCACTTGATTATTTAAATTTTGAACCTTAGTAACATATAAAATTTCAATTTCTGAAAGGTTTAAATCAGATACCCAATGAATATTTTTGCTCATCTATAGTAGGCTGTATAAAATTAAAGTTGGTTTAAAGATTGCTTGCATTTCATTGAATGTTTGTTCATTTATAGATATGACAGTGCTGGACTGTATACATGACAAGAAGAAGGACATTTACTATGTACTAGATGTATTATTTTGGAAGGCACAGGACTTGTCAGATTGTGATGTAAGTATCTATTGTAAATAGAGAGTTGTCACTCAGTATGTCTTTAAATCCTCCATCATTGGTTACTGAGGCTTCCTTGTTACTGTTGTATTCTCTATTATATGAAGCCCTGAGGATGTGATCTATCAGTTTTATGGATAAGGGGAGGCAACTCTCAGATGTCATTGTATCCGTATTTGATTCTGTAATTAATGTATTGATATTGTGTCTGGGAATAAAATTGGGGAAGGAGAAAGCATGTGTTCTAGTTCTCCTATCACTAGATTGAGCTATTTCCCCTTATAGAGCATGACATTACAAAGATGTGAATAAATAAACAATTTGGCTCTCCTCATATGATTACATTTTATATGAATATTTTTGACAGAGTGAATTCAGACTTTATTGGCTGAACGAAAGGATGGCTGATCTGAAATCCATTGGGAAAATAACAAGGTCAAACCAGGTATGTGAATCTTTATACTTGTGTTGTATTATTATCGTTCTTATTTGTATAATAGAATTAAGGCCAATACAGATGTGCCTATCATCAAGAAACATGTAACAAGAGAGGGGTAGATTTTCCACATGAAGGATTTACAATGGGGTGTATATATGTGTTTCTACAGATAGACATTTGAAAAAACTTCAAAAATCTTCTAAAAAACTAGAAGGCCTAGAGCTTAATGTTTTGGTATGCAGTAACTTTAGGGCATGGAGAACCAACTTTGTTCAAGGCATAACCCTGAGGTCAAAAATCGGTTACAATTTTTTGGGTCAAAGTTCAACACTATAGCAAATATGTTAACTATTCACATTTTTTACTTCTCTTCCAAAACTACTGGACCAATTAAACCCAAACTTGGTTGAAATCATCCCTAGGGAAGGGAGTTCAGGTGTGTTCAAATGAAGGGGCTCAGCCCCCAGGGAGTGTACTTTGCTGGCCAAAAGGGGTAAAATTCGACAAAGTTTGAAAAATCTTCTAATAAACTAGAAGGCCTAGAGCTTAATGCTTTGATATGTAGTAATTTTAGGGCATGGAGAACCAAATCTGTTCAAGGCATGATCCTGGGGTCAAAAAAATTTATGCATTTTGAGGTTAAAGTACAACTCTATGTATATAGCAAATATGTTATCTTTTCTTATATCCGACTTCTTGTCCAACACTACTGGATCAATTCCATTGAAACTTGGTAGATGTCATCTTTAGAGGAAGGGGGTTCAGGATGTTCAAATGATGGGGCTAAGTACCAAGGGAGGGTCACTTGGGGGCCCAAATGGGGAAAATTTAATAAAATTTCAAAAGTCTTCTTTTATATAAACTAAAAGTCCTAGTGCTTAATGCTTTGGTATGTAGTAACTTTAGGACATCAAGAACAAAGTGTGTTCAAAGCGTGACTCTGGGGTCTAAAGTATTCAAATACCAAAAATTTACATAATATAAGCCCATTTAATCCAGTTGGACATTAAGGCCCAATGGGCCTCGTTTTAACATGAAGTAATATGGTAAGGGTATTTTACATTGGCCATGGTGTTAAACCTTTGAGACTTTATTATGCTGCCATGGTGCTGTAATACTGGAACTTTTCTGCAATTATTCTGTATTGCCCATATCCACTGTTGAATTGAGACTGCTTCTAAAATTATTACTTTCTCACAACGTCCTTCTTCTTTTCAGCATGTGTTCCGAGTGCTCAATGCATACCCAAGTACTAAGAAAAAAATAGCAGAAGCAATATCATATGCAGATTATGAGGTAAGGTGTTATTATTTTTATAAGCAAAATTCAGTTTAGTAATGAGTTTTGCACTGTAAAGCAAACAAATCAAAAGATCATTAATTTTGTTTAAAAAGAGGACAAATGAAAGATTGTTGGAAGAAGTACTAATGACATTATTGGAGGATTCATAAAACAGATATACTAATGAGTTAAAACAAGAATACAAATACAAATGAACAGATTTTATGAATATTGTACAGCAAAAGTTGAGCCTTGTTTAAACATTCATTGGGTATTACCTTAGGAGGAAATTTGTGTTAACAAAGTTAAGGTGAAAATCGAATAAATTATAGATACATAGATGTTATTGAGGCCCACTTTGTTTTCATGAACACAAAGATGAAGAAAATCAGGGTAGTGCTACATATTTGGCTAGTCACCAGATTATCAATTACATGGCCTTAAGATGCAATTTTCCCAATTTTTCAAGAATCTTCTAACAATAAAAAAAGCAGGTCAAAAAATATTTCATATGGAATATCCATTCAATTTGGTTAAGGTGAAATGTGTCATTTGTGCCCCTGCTGTGAATTATTGGGTCACAGACAGGTGTCAAAGTTCAACATAGGCTTGTATAAGTTGTGATTTGTGCTCATTAATTCCTTGATTGTACTATGGGATCCGTATTCAGTATCAGCAAATCAATATATCAAGAACCCAGGGGCCTCTTCATATATCTGGAATGTAAAAACTATCTGTAAAGTTAAAAATGGGATGTTTATTTTAATTTCAGATTGATGGTGTTCTCTTCTACAACAAAAAGGTAGTGTACACACCAGGGGAGTCCAGGGAAGTACTGTGGTTAAAGCCATACATGTTACCAGAGGCTGTAGGTGTGGACATACCAGTAGACTTGCTAGAGACCAAACCTAGGAAATACACAACATTCGAAGCCCATGTGGCCGAAGTCAAAGAAGAAATGGGAGATCTTGAACCACAAAAAAGCAAAAGAGGTAGTCGCAAGCAAAGACCTGCTATTGACATTGATAAAATCACACATGAAATAGGCAATATGTACATTGATAAAAGGGAGAATGAACGAATGATTGGACCGGCACTTGGAGGTAGAGGGGGTCAGGCAAGTGTTTGGCAATCAAATCCTACAGGCAATGGATGGAGGTCAAACACAACAGGAAGGTTAAAGCCCACAATTAATGACAGACCGGGGCTGTTGGGGCATCCATGGGAGTATGAAATATATGGTGATCAGGTCCCAGGTGGAAGTTTAGATTATGTTGCACCTGAATATCAAATGGGATATAAGCAAGGAATGCAACAACGGTACGTTGACTACCAGCAGGAGGCTGATTGCAATTATGGCCCACAAGGATGGGGTGACTACCAAGGACACCAGGGCATGTATGGAGTAGGTGCTAACAAACAAGGATGGGGATTCCAAGAGCATAGCGTTCAAAAGAAACCTGCAGGAAGAGGGGGTCTTCTGTCAACAATTGCCTCTTACAAAAAGACACATAAAATGTTCAAAGACTAAATGAGTGATTGTGTGAATAAAGAGACAGTGTAAATGTTAAAATGGAACTGAAGTGCTATACAGTATTAATCTGTAGGGAGTATACATGCTTGCCACATTAGTTTGAATCTTACCAGGAAATTCCTTTTTCAGATTCTTTGTATTCAGCATGAAATCCTAATTTTGTTGTTGTCTTAATTCAATAGATAGCACATTGTCATTAATTTTAATCAAATAAGAGAGTTGTTTCCCTTTTTGTTATTCTTCTTTATAAGTTCAAAACCTTCTTTCAATAAAAAAATAAAGTATGACAGATCAGATCATTTTTTGGACACTTAATTTTCAATGTATATAGGACAAGTTTTTATAAAAATTTGTGCCAATATAAATACATACATTAATGTATGCATTTAAGTATGTAGAGGAATACAAAAGATTGAGAAATTTGGTTTTGATCCACAAGGGAGGCAACCCATGAGGTCTGATTTGTCAGTGATACACAGAAAAAAACAAGTTTCTTCCAAGTACAAAATGATGTAATAAATTTAGTTGGCAACTATTTACTAAGATGTGTTATTATAAGTATATCCATATAAATGTTATATCTGCATTCCATTATTTTGTTTGTGTAGTTGCATTCATATTTACAAAGAAGAGGGTGCCAAAAAATCAAGTGTTTATCATGAGGCATTACAAAGTACTTTTATGTATTTGTTTCAGGTTGAATTAAAGAGTGTTCTAGTAAACATACAGATAAATATATTGTTGAATTGATCATGTCTGTATGATGTTATTAATAAAATTGAAAGCCAAACAAAACACATAACATTGTTCTAAGGCCACCATTCTTAAAATCAGATTGAGAGGTAGTTGAGCATATTTTTACAATGCAGAAGAACACCACTATTATTTAATGTAATTATGAAAAGTGTCCTTTTTATAAACAAGAGACTAGAGATTTTGGTTTGGTTTGACTTGATTTTGAAGTTAATTGATAACCTTACAAAGAAATCAGGTCAAATTATGATATTTGAGTAAAATACATATCACCTAGTGTTATCAATGTTACTATAGATTTAACTGTAGGATCCATTCTTTAGCTGTATCAGTAGAAAGTTTGACATCTCTGTACTTCTGAAATTAGCGTCTCTGGATCCCTTTAAAGTCCATGAAACTTTATGTCTCTTGTCGCATAATTTCACTTATCCTGGAAGTACCAGTAATCAAATAGCAAAAATAAAATTGACATTTTTCAGTATCAAATTGATAAAAAAAACTTAAATAGATATGGAAGTCCTGATAAAGAAGTAATGTATTCCTTGCATTATTAATTTTTTTTCAATTGTGTATATCCCTTTATTTAAAATTATAAGATTCGTAAATGAATTGTAACTTTGAGAAGCAGTTAAGTCAACAAAACCTGAACTTTCTGAGGGTTCATTTGTTAACAATCAGATTCCAGATGAAGAAAATAAAACTAATTCTGATTCACTGTAAAGGATATACATGTACCTATATGTAGCCAAGTCAGCTATTGTACAATATTGAAGATTCCAGTACACAAAGACAGTTTAGACATGCACACAAAACTTAAGTCTTTGAAAAATCCTGAAAAAGGGCTCATTAACAGTACTTTATCTGCTTTATATGTAACACTTCAAGTAACCTTTTAGTTCATGTTCTTAATTTTATGTTTTTAGTGAATATTGTTTTGTTTCTTTTAGTTACTATGTTTATGAATTAATTTTATGTTGTTAAAGAAGCAAAAATATTGCCTCTAATAAATAGTGATCATGTATATTACCTCCCCTTAATTTGAGCAATTTGAAAACTTACATTATTTGTATTCATTGATATTGCTTTTTCAGTTTTAAAAGTTTATCTTTGAAGAAAAGAGGTTTAATGTGAACCTATGAAATCTACTTCTCAATCAAGAAGTGATTTATATGCAATAATTTCAGAACATTTAGAGACTTTCCACACCTTTAACAACCATAAATCAAAATGTTTACCCATCAGATTATTTCAAAGGTTGTAATTTATAGATGTTAAAGATTTTAAAAGATTTAAAACAAGAAAGCTTGCTTATGTTTGATGTCAGAAACATTACATTGTACTATGATGGAGTTTTTAATTTCCCACTGAGGTTTGGTTCAATCTCTGTTTTTTCTTTGTTGCTGTTAATTTGTTTTTATACCAGTATCGGTATTAATGATAAGTGAAAGTTTATCAACTAAAAGATCACTTTTAAACATTCTTTAGTTTCTCCATGTGTATAGAAACACTAGTAGTGTTTCTACTCAACTGGTGAACAAATTTTATGTATTCAAAGGGAACAATACTGCTAAGGCGAAAAATGTAATATTTATTGTGACCGAGTGACGTATCATGTTAATATGTCTGGATCTGATATTTCAGTGAGACAGCACTATAAAGTCATCATAAGTGCAGACTGTCACAAGCAGACAACGTCTTGATATGACCTATACATGAGTTAAAGGAACACTAAACCCCAATAAACAAATAGTAATACTTGGTTCTCAGGGACCTTTATTATCTATTTTAAAGTCCCTTATAGTTTTTTTGCATTGACAGTTTTTTTTCTCTTTTGTTCTTCCTTAGCTATAGGTTGAATGTGTACAAAATTTATAAGTAAAACAAAATATCTTAAATTGGTATGGATTTATTACAAGTATTATTTTAAATTGCAAAAAAAATTAGAAATATAGAACTGAAGTCATTGCTTCTTTGAAATGCAGTCATGTAGATCATATTTCAAAGTTTATTCTTCCAAACTTTATAACATCTGAAATATTAATAAATATGTATCAAAATGAATATAACAAAAGTGACACAAGAACCAAGTAACTTTGTTTGGTATAAATACATGTTACTTTCATCTTAGATTTGAATGGTTCACCTTTAATATATAAAGCATTTTGATTGGTTCATCATTTATATTTCCTGGCTTGGAAGAAATAGATTTAATTAGTGATAAATGTACCTTGATGCTAAGCAGTTTTCTGAAAATATTGTGAAATATTATTAACCTCGAAGGAATGTGATAAATGTATCTCAATATTTTTTCGAATTTAAAGGTTTTCGATTTTGGATTAAATAAAGCATACAAGGACATTTTCATTTGGTGTTGATTGACTTTCATATTATGTTTAAATGAATAACGTCAAATTGTGTACTAATCCTTTTAAAATTGTGGCATATGGCAATGAGGTTAAACATAGGTTATTGTATATTATTGTATGAATGTTTTCTTAATGAGTGGAAACTTAATTGTGTATGAACTTTAATGAATATTGTATTTTAATACATGTTTTGTTCATTTTTGATCAGTTTTAAAATGTTGCAAGTGTCATTTTGATCAAAAGCAAAATGTTGTAAGTTTCATTTTTATCAAATGCATTTGGTGCTGAGGTAAGAGTGGTGTTTATTAAAGGTTTTCATCTTTTTAATATTATATTGGTGTAAATAAGTTTTGTTATCTTTTTAAAACACAAATGATGATGAAAAGGCCAACCATAACCAGCTGAATTTCTGTTTAACACACTTTATAAAGTAAGTATTTTTACTTAGTTTTCTACCAGGGCAATAGCAATATATTCTTCCAATTACAATAGTAAGGCCCTGCTGGTTTTTTGGTGTTTCAAGGTGATCTTTTATTTTCTCGATAATAAGGTAAATAAAAAATAAGTGAAAGGGAATTTTCTACAAAAGTAGAAATACTGCGTAACTATTTTCTGATTTTTTTGAATTTTTGTTTTTGTATATTTAATTTACAGTGGAACAGCTTCTTTATTTCCTATATTGTTTCATTTAAAACAAAAAATGTAAGGTGCTTCATTCCATGCTTAAACTTTGTCAAGTACTTTTGAGAATTAATTCACTGTTGAGTAGCAATATGTTAAGTACATTTTTATTTGCAATTTGATTCATGCACAAACTCACAAATCCCACTACTCTGTGAAACGAAATTTAGTTTTAAGAACCTGTCAATCAAAACATAAATACATGTCTTGTTTACGTGTGGTTACAAAACAGTTAATATAACTGTAAATGTATATATTATAACATACATGTATAATTACTCAAGGTATCGAAAGATGTAGTTTTATCATATTGGTAAAAAAGGCAACTTTAGATTTTTTGTCTTCTTGATAAAATCAAAACTCAATCTAAAATTTATTTCTACTCAAAATGAAAACTGACCTTTCAGAAGTCAACAGTGAAATTGTGAATAAAAGATTAAAGTTATATGCACTTGCTGAATATAGAAAAGTAAACATTTGACTTGTTAAAGCTCCGTGTTAAGGATGTATTTGTATAAACTTATGTAGTTGAACTTATTGTAGCTTTTCATTGTTTTGTTTATCTCACACTATGTTCAATTAAAAATTTCAAGAAACGATTGAAACCTTATTCACTTTTTATATCCCCATGAAAATAATTAACTGTTTATCTTTTTAGTCCATCTGGTCTGTAGGTGGACTTTTCCTATCCTAATCCTGTACGTTGTCTGTCGTCCATCATAAAGTTTTCACATTTGGACTTCTACAAAACCAATGGACCTATTTCAACCAAAATTGGTAGGAAACATCCCTAGTGGAAGGGGATTAAGATTTGTTCCATCAATGGGGCTCCCACCCCAATCTAAAAAATCTTCATAACTTTTAACAACAAAACAAAATATTTTATAAAATATATAAGATATCTTCTAGATTTTATGAAATATCAAAATGAGTTGTCTTCTAAAGTTTATAAATGACATGTATATCTTATCGTATGTGCAATGTCTCATATTACAGAATATATGTTCTATACTCTATGAGATGCTTTATATACTAGTGCTTGATAAGATATATTGTTTACAACCTGGAGAGCTAGTCGGGAGAGAACAGCATGGGGAGACAGTTAGGCTTGGCAAGCCGAAGCACATTTCCTGTGAAGGGAAACCCATAACTCGCAATGAACAAATACATACAAAGACGACCCAGGATTGTACAAGAGGCAAGAATGGGGGAGGATGAATGACCCATCGGACAGACAATGGATTTGACACAAGACCAGAATATGGACAAGGGGGAGTGCATGTAGTCGTGGAAAGACCTGCAAAGGTGAAAGAGGACTGAAGATCACCACACGAGATGGGCAGTGCCCAAATTTTCAATCTGGCTAAACTTGTAGAACAATCTGGTGTGGTGAGACGGGGGAGTAAGAGGTTCTAGAGACACCCACAGAGACTACAGCTTTCACTCATCGAAGGGAGAAAGATAAATGACGACAAGGTAGAATTAAATTGAGAACAGGCAGTGGATCAGAGGGGACAGTACAAGGGGCACAGGAAGAGAGTTAAATGATCTACAAGGTCAGACAAAGTGACATGGCAACAATTTGAGCATGACGTGGACAACATTCTTTAGGCAGTGCTTGCTTGGAAGGTGGACAAGATAAGCAACGGAGAAGGTGAAACAGCCTCTCAGCGATCTCAAAGAAGTCTTAAGAGAGAGGCGTAGCGTAATACACCGAGGAGAGCAGAAACTATCTGACGTGACCGGAAAGAGGAGTAGGGATAGGGCGAGATTTGTAGCTGACCCATTTTAGTTTGTATCGATGTTATTTTGGGGCAAAGTTTCTAGTAGATATGACTACCCGAGAGCAGAAGCAGAGGAACACCTAAGAAATGTCACATAGGGATCAAAGGAGAAGGGAAGACCTACGAGTGAATAGGAAACTGCTGGACAAAGACGAGCAAATGTAGTCGTTCGATGAGAGTGAGCCGAAGCGTCAGGAGGTACAGGATATCAGGAAGGGGAGGTCAGTGTCAACACCTTGACCCAATGGCGTGTCCTACAAGGTGCACAAGAACTCTCCTAGGTTACTGAAGAGGTTGTGGGAACTGTTCTGAGTAGTTTGGAGGAGGAGATTGACAGACAGCTGGAGCACTGCAGAGGGATGCTTCATATTGAAAGAAGAAACTTAAGGAATATCAGTCAGTTCAGGATCAACGATTTAACTCCTGAATGTGGAAAGGAAGGTCATTCTTGCCGAGCGAAGTACATGGACATCTTAGTACAGAAAGGGGGAATCCCCGGGTGTAAGGATGTATGGAACATGCAAGTGTACCAACCCAGATCATAAGGAAGGTAAACGAGAACACATACGACTTGGCAGTACTCTTGCTCGATCTGGCAAATGCTATGGATCTTTACCTCATCAATTGGTGGAGTTCACGGTGGCGACGTTCCACATACCATTCAGGAGCATGTTGAAAAACTACTTTGACAACCTCAGAATGCACTTCACCATCAGCGACTAGACAACAACTTGGCAGAGATTGGAGGTCGGGATTGTCACCGGGTGCAGCGGTTATCAGACAAACTCCAACGAGGGCCTTTATGGACGATACGACGGTGACAACAAAAACAGTGGTTGAAGGCCGATGGACCCTGAAAGACCTGGAAGGGATGGTTACTTGGGCACACATGGAATTCAAACCAGCTTAATTCCGGAGTTTTTGCTTGAAGGCAGGCTAGGTGAAGGAGTAATATTCTAGATTGGGGGAGCGACATGCTTACTGTCAGAGAGAAACTAGTAAAGAGTCCTGACAAATGGTTAGACAGCACTCAATGACAGGAACTGTGTCGTAGAGATGCGCAAATAGTCGGATGAAAGTTGTAACTTAAAGTGGACTTCCAGGGAAGTTAAATGCCTCGATTTACTAGCACGGCGTACTTCCCAGACTCCTATTGCCATTGTTTGTCTACGAAGTAACACTTTCTTCAATAGAAGAGAACATGGTCAGCAGTTACTTGTGATGTTGGCTGAGCGTACCTCGAAGCCTCAGCACTGTAGGCCTATGCAGCTCAGGGATCAAACTCTTTATACAGCTCAGGGACAAAACTCCAGCTACAACTCAAGTAAGTGACGGGGGTATTCAAGGTGACAGAGATTTGACAGGTAATCATGTTAAGGGATAGCAAAGACGACAAGGTCAGGGAGCTAGGATCGAGACACGCACCGGTCGGAAGTTGGATGCCAAACGAAATGTGAAAAAACAGAAGAAAAAATTACGGCATGGGGACATCGTAGGAACTATGTCAGCAGGGCGCTTGTGGCTAGTAACAACTTCCAAAGCTAGACGGGGCAGCGCCAGTCAAAGAGAGTACAGGGACATGACTCAGGCAGAGGTCAGAGCGATGGACACTGGGCAGGTACGAGCTGTAGGCATGGATAAGCAGGGAAATTGGATCCACTGGCAAGGTGTACACCAGCAGACAGTGACGACTTAAAGATGGAGGAGGAGTACAGGCTTTGCTGTCCTTCTAAAGTCGACATTCAATCTGATACCGAGCCCATCAAACATGTTCGTCTGAAGACAACGAATCATGCATGCTTTGTGGACGCGTCGCCATTGTGGCGCATTCACTATCATCATGCACGGATGCCCTTACAGATGGGACGTACACTTGGTGCCATGACCAGGTCCTTAATAAGATTCCAGAGAGTCTGGTAAATGCTA
>JAUMGZ010174797.1:0-14574 GCA_032359645.1 Pododesmus macrochisma | reverse complement strand
CTAACTAGAGCCCTTCATTAAGTCCTAGTGGTAATGTCAATAGGTGTGCACTGACAAAGTATATGCCAGTAAGAGTCGGTAAATGGACCCAATACTACACATGTATTGCGTCTAATTACAGGAGGATCATAGCTACGTTTAAGGAATTTTCTTAAAATTTCAGTAGCAATGGAAGATATGTCAGGGTTGATTTTAATCTCCCAAGTTTTAAACACGATTTACAATATGCGCATTGTGAAATGTCTCTAGTTGCACATTGAAAAATTGTATTTCAATTGAACAATGAAACATTTTATAGGGAATTCTTTAAAGAAGTTTCTGCCTTATATTATGTAGACTTTGTAAATCATTATTAACGGTGATATTTTTACCCATCGAAAACCAATATCGTATCGACCTCTACATTACCTATATTAGCATTGATTTTCCACACGCTTTACAGGTTGGTCCTATTTTTATTGGAAAACTTGAAAAGAGAATAATATAATTACCTTTGTTGTACCCTGTAACATAATACAACTACAGCTTATGAAGTAAATATTTAAACCTCACACAAGGTTCGTCATTTATCCAAAATATTTACGCTATTTTATATTTACATATGATAAGACGACGCTGTCAATTAATTCTTTTACAAATGCATCAAAACGTACACATAAATTAGAGCTTGACTGATAGAGTAATTAGCCCTGGCCATGAAGTTAAAGTGAGAATTATACAAATCAAAATGAAACAAAGATATACACATGTCATATGTAAGCTGTCAATGATATTCAGTTGTTAGTTTCAGTGATATATCCATATGATAACTTCCTAGGAATAAAGGAACAATTATCTATCAATAGATTACAATTACAGCCCATGGGAATACCAACCCATTAATACTAAATGCGCATAGTGTATGACAGAATCCTTAATAGTTAAATCATTAACAAAGGTCACGTATAATATCATTTTAGCCTACACTGTAAAAAACTATGTTTGTGTTAACAATAATGTTAACTGGTCATTGAATATAATTACAGTCGAATCATCTTGGTAAGTGACCAAACATCAAAACAATTGATCAAATAAACGCAAAGATTGTGAAATAACATTAAAAGGTGAAATACAAATTAAGATGATTCAGATGCATTATTCCGTTTGGTTTTTTTTCATTGTAGGGGGTTGGAGGGGGAGGGGTTGCTGTTATCTGAATAACCGATAATTCGATTGAGTATAATGATCAATTAATCCCAATAAATATATTAGTGACTTATTTTTTGTTGATTCATCCAAATTTTACTTACTCGTTTCAAAGTGAACATTTATACATCTGCAAAATCTCCTTTAAAGAATCATCGATTGGAACTTATCTGGTGGTATACATAGACAGGGGATATCGTTTAGCAGACTTTTTTTACGAAATAGCCTTAGAAAACATTCTTTTCCACAACTTAAAATATCAATGTTTGAATAATAGCAGTATGAAGAAGAATATTTCATCCTATATCCAGGCTTCATGTTTGCATATTCACATCACCTGTACTCATATGATAGTGCAATTTTCAGAATTATTACAAATAAATTTAAAACATCAACTACTTTGCGAGCTGTTTGGTTCATCAAAGTACAATATAATAAGGTTTCCCGATGACAGATAAACTTTTATCATATGATCATAGTGTTATGCAATTGCATAAAGCCATTTCAAAATTATATAATATGTAATACATTACAAATAACCTCAAGCTGTTTTGATGGGTTGCATGGCACATAACCATTCAGCTATTATTGGATTTAATTTGATTATGACGTCACGTAACACTGATATGATTTCATTGTTACGGGAAGTTATTTCAGTGCTAATTTTCACACATTTTAAAGCATTTTTATGATAAAATCAGGAAGAACGCTTTTCATTTGAGTCATATGATAGAAAGAATCTGACACACGTTTCCATTCCATTATGAGATTTATTAAATGAAAACTCATTACAGATCCTCTATATCTATTTTATACATGATTAACCACATATGCAATTGTATAAAATCACGTTTCTTCTGTCACAAGAGTAATATGATGTTTGGGTGTATTATTTTCTTTTCTATCGATTATCGGCATTATATTCATCGATACCTTGAAACATGCTGTAAAATGTCAAATGCAATGAAACACGTTACATAAGGTGTATCATTGCTGTTTATGTGCCTTATTTTGTTATAGATATAAAGCATTTGCCTTCTATTCATTAGGACTGAAATTCAACTAAAAGTATATATAGCGAATCACAAATGAATTATTGAATAAAGATTCAATCCAGTGCATTAAATTGAACTTAAGCAATTGTAGTATATGCACACAACGATGTTTGTGTGTAAACATATACAAACTTGCAAACTGAATAATATATACACAGGTCGGTAAGCGTATAATATATGTGAGAGAACCTCGTCCAAGAATGCAGGCCTAGGTGCGAATAACCTATCAAAATATCTAAATATTAAATTGCAACTTATTTGCATAAAGTGAAAAACCTTAATAAAATTGATAAGAATATTGCGAAAGCTAGCTGTAGAGAAAACAAGAATAATTTTGTGCAATAAGCATACCGTGCTTAGACAATATTTGTTGGCGTTAAAGATAACTAGGAACTAACTTTTTTTAAATACCCCCTCTGTACCTAAGATACAGATACAGTTAAACGTAAGTTGTTGGTTATTGCGTTTTCCCTAAGTCCCCTATTAAAATAGCTCAAATAATTAATGTCCTTCTTTCAATAAAGTGCAATGAAACTAAATGCTCCCCGAGTAGATAATCCACATTTAATTTGTGTCGACTTGTTGTATTGCTTAAACTTCTGATTTGTTTGCTTGGTAGTAAACATATTCTATGTTACCAGCCTATGTCGTACAACGAGGCTCAATAAACCCGTTGGAAGCTTCACTTCGAAATATGGGAGGCAGCCATCTTGTTTCACGCTTCGCTTGAGTAACAAAAAATACTATTGAATATTGTAAGTATTAACTGGTTCAAGAATTATTACTGGTTATGAAACGAAATAGAAAAACAATAAATCCCTTTTCAGCCTGCGTGTATATTTTGCAAACGATTGTACACACAATTCAAAATCAAAATTTCGTCAGTTTTATGAACATGGTAAGCAATGCAATGTCAAATAAAATTTACTGTTGGAGTGTTCTCTCTACTATCACTATCGTCAAACTCGTAAAAATGTCACACTGCCGGGTAATTACTGCCATTAATAAGTATTCAGTCGCTCAGCAGTGATGTCCCGTTGGCATTGACATAGAACATGTTCCAACGCTGCACTTGCGCCAACAAACTTTCTTGATGCCGTTTATGGTATAGAAATGTCCAATTTGTTAGATGAATTTGATGACACTGTTATAGTGAACAGAAACACTAACACACTATTCACAGAGGCTAAATTTGGAAGGAACACAATTCATGCTTCCCGATATGTCAATAGTGAACTCGTTCAAAACTGAGGCATAAAAAAAGTATGAGTGGACTCAACAGAACGAGAGACATTGACAAACAAACAATCATTGCATCGAACAATTATAAGCACCAGAATGTAAGGCATGAAATTGACATTAAAATTCAAGATGGTAATTCTTGACAAAATCACACACCAACAATATTACATTGTCTTGCCAAACATGATTAATGTGCGCGTAGTCAAAATAGGAGTTTTAAACGTATTCCATTCCTCTCGACACGTGTTTCAGACAAACCAGTCATAATCGACAAGGGTAACGTAACAATCTATATTGAATTAAATATTATCAAAGACGGACAGACGGACTGACTGACTGACTTACAAAAAAGAAGAGTCAAAATATCCATCAAACACAACAATTTAGAATACAGGTAAGATCACGAAAAGCAAAATGAATATTATCTATATATAAATATATAATTAAAACTATTGTACATATACCTTATAATGACATAATCAAGCGAAACAGTATGATAGAATAATTATGGCTATACCAAATAGATTACAAAATTATTTATTAAACAGAAGATTCAATGATGATTTAATGTCTCGAGTACAAAAGTTCCATTCAATTTCTAACATCAAAAAGTTGATTTAATATTAATTGTTTTGTTTTCATGTATTGTAGTGCGCCCGTAGAAATGTAACAACCATAATCAATAATTCAGTATTTCATTTGACACGCTTTTATAACTTCATATATTAGCAAGATCTTATCTGAATCAGACGTTCTGACGACCAAAAGAACATACTGACGAAGAGTTTTAAAAGCAAAGACAAATCAATACGTACAAAATATAAAGTTTACGTTCTTGTCCTTCTTATATTTCATTTCCAAATGTCAAAGCGATTTCGTATTCAATATCAATTACCTCAACCATTTACTTAGTTAAAATAGCATTTTTAAAGAGAATGCAAATATCAACGGACACCAACTTAAAGTTAGAAGCGATATCAAGTGTATCATTGAAGAGTGAGCCTTTTTCTGCTACACGTGTGTCTACGTGTAACTTTGTTGAATGATAGCATTCATAATCTACAGCTCGCTGAAGTATTTTTGCGATAAGCACGCATCTATCCCAATGCAGTCCAGACTTTATATATATATATATAATAGAAAAAGGAGGACAACACCAATGTTTCCTCTAGGAACAGATGAGACTTTGGAGAAAATTTGCCTTTTTAGAGTAAATAAATAATTCAAGTATTTACGGTTTTTACCTTGTAACCATTGATATAACAAGTGCATTGTATATGCTGCTTGAAGACGTGATCTTTCAATATATTGTCGATAGAAACGTCTAGCATTCTATCAATATCATGGTCTTGTACAATGTATGAAGATACACTTATGAAACAGGATCTTTATTTCGGCGTTATATCAGATACAGACAAATCATAGGTTTTCAGTCATACAAAATAAAATGAAACATAAAAAAACAAATAGATGGCGAATTTTCCTTTAAGTGTTACATAGAACGATTGATATGCGTTTGTGTAAAATACACCGGAAAAAACCGATCTAAACTTAATTTTCCTTAGCACTAATACTTGTAAAAAAATTATTTCAAACTCCAGAGAATATATATTGTCAAAATCTATCATTTACAATTATAATAAGACACTTGCATACATATAAACACAAGCACACATTATTTCCGCGAGGACAGAGAAAACTTTGGAGAAATTTAGTCTTTCCTTGAGTAACGAGATAAGTTCAACTTCTAACCATTGGAATAACAATTCTCTGCTGCTTGAAGATGTGATCTTTCAATATATTGTCGATAAGAAAGTCTCGCACCCTTACAATATCACCGTTTTGTATAATGTATAACATGAGATCATTATTCCAGCGGAATATTAATCATATTTAAAAATCACAGTTCATAGGTATTAAGTCATAAAGAAATTTTATGAAATATAAAAAAATATATTTGCGAATAATTATCTATGTGTCACATTTGACGATTGATATGCGTTTGCTTAACATTCACTGTGAGAAACCTATCTAAGCTTGGTTTATTATGTTAGTACTAATATTTGTAAATTAAGATCTTAACTGAACCTACTATTCCAATATTTTATGCGTTTGTGGTGTTCTTAAAGGTCAGTTTTGAAACTCGATTACCAATTAAAATCATAGTAGGCTATATCACACACACACACACACACACACACACACACACACACACACATAGATGTCCCTTCTACCATCTTTTTCTAAGAAGCATGCTTTGTATACACTGACCAACTACCTTTCCTAAAAGTGACCATGTGAACCTTCTTATTGATCAATCATTCATAAAATTATTTCGGTACCACTTGACGACTATCAAATAGCGATAGAAAAATTGCATTTGATTTCCAAAAACGATTAGTCGTCTTTATTTTATTGTTTGTTTATGAAACACACCGATGTTAATATCTACCAAGGTTAAACGCTTCTACAATATGAGAAAATGTATAGTTTGCTTAAAACAAACATTTTCTATTATGTGTAATTCTACACAAAATTGCGATAGCATATTAACTTGAATAAGGAAGACTAGTTTGCACCAAATCAAGAGCTCATTGTTGAGAGAGTTTATACAGGACATTTTGTCTTTGCGAAAAAGTAAAGTGTTATGTTTAAATGTGGTTTTCCATTTTTATTTTATTAATTTGTCTCATCTTACGTCTCCAATACTTACTCGTTTCCATGTGACCATATCAACAGTAATAAATGCTCCGCTTTTACTAAAACCAGTAGGTTCTTGTATAGTATCCTTTATAAACAGAACACATGATCTTGCCTTTGACTTATACGAAATGGCCATGCACTCCTTCCGAAGATAACACTCTTTTCCACAATTTACTATATCTATTTTACTAAAGGAACCAAACATGTAAATACTTTTCATTTTAAATCCAGGCCGCGTTAATGCATATTCACAAATCCTGTACTCGTAAGAAAGAATATGTCTTGGAAATATTACAAATAATTTCCAAACTTTAAAAACTATAGACATCCTCATAGTACAACACAGTACAATTGTTATACTACAACACAGTTAGATAACTATACTTCGGTTTGGTTACTCTTATTCATTCATTGAATTTATTAAAAGAAAAAACTAATTCTTATTTTGCCATTTAGGGGAAATACATGTTTATCCAGAGTAATTGCTTTGACGTGTGCAAGAAAGTTTCAGTCCGTGTTATATATCGATTTTGTTGTATAGTCCAGGGAGCGTATCACATACAAATTAGTTTCACAGCAGCTCTTAAGATCATATGAACAATTCGTGGCAATGTACATTATTCATGAAGTGTCATAACTAATTATCATTATAGTGTCAAATCGTGTGTTGCGCACTACGAAGCATTTTAATATGTGAAACAAACTGATATTTTTAACTGTTAAAAACACTTCTCAAAAAGATAATTATTCGCGGAACATGTACTCTGGATTTTTTTCAATTAAGACACACATGATATACAATGTACATTTTCGTAGTCGTAAATCATTAAGCAAAGTATTATATAAAATATATATAATATATATATATATCCCAATTAACAGGTATTCAAATATGTGTACCTATCTTCATATAATTAAACCTATCTTTAATTCAATTTCACCAATTTAAGTGTAACAATCTTTAATTGAAGTTACCTTTTTTTAATTGAATTGTACATATCTTAGATTTGACATATCCATAATTGAATTTAAGATAGGTTTAATTCAATTGAAGATACGTTTAATTCTCGTTACCGTGGTCAATGTATTTCTATTTGAATATAGGTTCAATTCAATTGAATATAAGTACATGTGACCAATGGAAGTGCTGTTAATCATCATCAGGGAGGAAAGCAGAACGGATATCGTCATCCAAACCAGCTACTCTCTCTTGTTTATCGTCTCGTAAAACGGTTTTTGACGCCATAGCTGAATTAATGAAGAATGCTCCGAAAATAAAAAAGAACGTTGGGAATTGAACGCCGTCATGAAATGGTTCCAAAGACTATTTCCCATTGAAAAATGCATTGAAACTATTACCCGACAAGCGTTATTCAGAAAGAATAGTACAGCTATTCTGATTTGTTTTATATAGAAATTTTTTTATATGTATAATAACGCATACTTTCACAACTCAAAATCACCGTCGTCTCGACCTCCGCATTGCCCCCAATATTTCACATGTTTTTTCTCGCTATCATTAGAGAAAGATATATCTTATCTTAACGGGGTTGACAAGGTGAGAGAATCATTTAACTATAGATTAGTCAATACATCTCTTCCAGGACAAACGTAGAAGTAAATACGACAAACGAAGACGAAGTTCAAAAGCCATGGAAAATAAAAGAGGGACACACACAGAAAAAAAGAACATAGTTGGGATAATTAACTTTAAAGGGAATCATTGCGAACTTCCATTAACCCATAGGAGCGAAACCAGGTTTTCACAAAGAGTAGACATGCTGTAACCACCGCTTTGTTTCCTCGTCATTTCGGTATATGGCAGTCCTTTTCATATTAGAAAAAAGAAACAGATGTTACGATTAGAAACTGTCATTAATATCGTGACGATAGAGTAAAGGAGAAAAACTATTGACAGGATAGGAATAGAAGCAGCAACAGTATCATAAATGCAAGGAATGGCACTGGTTACCATTCCTGTCCGAAGAACGTACTGATCTTTGTCTGGCCTCAACCTTCCAACCTGTCAGACTAAGAGGTGACCCTTCCACGAACCTAGGTGTCAAGCAAAAGGTTGTAAACAAATATATGAGACTAACAACCTCTACATACATTGCCTATTTCTATCAGCAACTATGACAAATTGAATCATTACAATGCAATATTACTTTTAAAAAATAGACGAAATAGGATCAACAGAACAATGGTTATTGACAAATAAACAATTATCATAGTTTTATCGTAAAGTCACCACACAAGAATGAAATTTCAAAGTGAGACGGGCATTTAAAAATGACGTTTATATTAACCAATTAAATTAGTCAGAGGACCTCGCTCTTGACCCGAACCCAAGCTCCACATCAACCGTCATCAACGGAATCAAAGGAGAACATTAATTGAGAATAGACAAAACCTCGATAAATCAAAGCTCTGAAGCCTTTTTAAA
Source organism: Pododesmus macrochisma (assembly GCA_032359645.1). Taxonomy (NCBI): domain Eukaryota; kingdom Metazoa; phylum Mollusca; class Bivalvia; order Pectinida; family Anomiidae; genus Pododesmus; species Pododesmus macrochisma. The sequence goes on along the minus strand of JAUMGZ010174797.1, from coordinate 5,943 downwards.
AAGGGGGTTAAAAAAACTCATCGAAATTATCATCGGAACACAGTCGTCACACGTTGTTTTACACAAAAACAGAATATAGTTACTGAGAAACTGACATGTGAACACTACATATACACTGGTAAGAACACAGACGAACACTCTTCCGTCAAACACAACGCAAAACAACACCTAATTTTTAAACTTAATTCAAAGATACAGTGTCAAAACGAATAACGCACGCAGAACAATTTGAAAAGATTATGGGCAATAAAATTCACTAATAACTGTTTTCAGCTAACAACCAACTGAAAGTTCTTTTATGCCACCAAGAACAAAGTAATCAAAGAACAATCTAGAAGTACGAAAAACAAAACCTGAAACTTAAAAGAGAAAGATTGCAAGTAACGATGGATTATTTAGACTGGTTCCTTCCTCATTTTCCTCCCCTTAGTACGCTACACAATTAAAGTAGTGCAGCCCTGGCGGAGAGAAGTAACAAAGGGGGAGAACCAGTCTATGGATTATTTCTGGTGGTGATGTGCGTCTTTATGGAGAGTATTGCCATATACCACATTTACACGGGAACACCACGGTGGGTGACACATATGTAACAGGAAACGGTCAGTCCTTTGCAGTCACCTGGATTCGATCTAGTTTGTTTTCCCTGTTTCCTTAAATTATTGTATTTGTGTTGCATTGTAATGTGTATGTCCCCGTTCTTTATTTATGTATTGACCCGTGTCCATGGACGTATGACTTGTAAGTAACTTCTTGGTTTTTCGTATTTACTACATAGAAAGTTATTTGAACATACAAAAACATTGTAACAGACACATCATGTTGTGTTATTTTATCCTTTGAAAATAAATACAACCAAACCTAAGAACTCAGACGAAAAGTAGTCACTCTTTTTCAACAGTGAATATACGGGACATTTTTTTCTTATCTTTCCGAAATAGTAATGTCAAATTTTATGTCACTAATACTTACTTTTTCCCATGTGAGCATTTCAACAAGTGTGAAGTCTGCGTTTTGGTGCAAACCAGAAGATTCCTGTATAGTGTCATGTGTATTCAGGGCACAGTCTCTGGTTAATATCTTATACGAAATGGCCATGCATTCCTTCCGAAGAAAACACTCTTTGCCACATTCTAGAATATCCATATTGTCAATTTCGCTATATTTATACATAGTCCGCATTTTAAACCCAGGCCTCGTTGATGCATATCCGCAAATACTATACTCATACGAAAGAATATTTCTCGGAATTATAAAAAATAAATTCCAAACGTTAACAACTATAAACGTCCTCATAATCAACACAGTACACTTATTATAGTACAACACAGCTAGGTGACTTTACTTGGATTTGGTGAAAAGTAAACAAAACTTGATTTATCAATTATATTTCCATTTAGGAAGGAAAGCATCATGAGCATATCACTAACACAACTGCGTCACAAAATATTCTGAAAGGTTATTTGTAACGCAAGACATTAAATTATGTTCAAACGTTACGTTATATGTACCTACGTTACCTCAAGATGTGCATTATTTATTAAATGTTTGGAACTTTCGTTTATTTTAAATGTTGTGCCAGTGAAGCATAGCGAAATCCATTTTTACATAAAATGTTAAAAGCTTCTGTATTAAAATTCAGAATAATTTAGGGTCGTTGTCATAAATCATTAAGCAAAGTACTAAAATATAAGTGTCATCATTATACTTGAGTTACATCACAAGAATATTGAAACAACAGTTTATTATATTGTTTACAAATTACAGATATGAAAATTACTATCAACTACATTTCCTTCCATTAAGGAGGTTAACATTTGGTAAGTATTATGTAGAAAGTCTTTCATTCCCTTGATGAAATAGTAAAACGAAAAACCAAGATGATATTCTAAAGCCGTAAGTCCATGGACATTGGCAAAAAATAAGAAAACGTTGGACGCACAAAGAAAAATTATTACAAGAATTCCCTATGGTTTACCTTGTAGGATAACAAAAATTCAGTTTATGTACTACATATCTAAATATTGCACGAACCTCGTCAAGTGTTCAAAATATTTACGCTACTTTCGTTTCAAACACGTTACGGCAATGCTGTCAATTAATTTTAAAAATGCATCAAAATGTAAAATGTATTGAAAACTTGTAGGCCACATAACGTATCTTTTGAAACCAATATCTGAATGTTTTAAAAAGAGGAGATAAAGGATATTGTTAAATAAATTAGACTTTGCTTCTCGGTAATCCCTTTATATCTTAGTTGTTCTAACTAATTCAGAAGAAAAAGTTGATGAACTGTGTTAGTTTGGTACATTTAAGCGTGTAGTACATTTTTTAAGTTAAGAGATTAATATCAAAATTAATAAAGTAGTGACTGAATATGCTTAGCTTTTCTCATTTTGTTTATAGTATATAAATAGTCCTATAGTTTTATGTAATATGTATATGTCATAAAATATATGTAAGTGGTAAAGTTTGTGATGAATAAAAAAATAATTTGACTTAATTACATCGTAACTATTTATGGCATGCATTTTAATCTATACTCTGTATCCGCTTAATATGACCAAAAGTGTTTGCCGTTCAAGGCTTTACTTCTTACTCGATTGCTTCCAAAGTTCGCAACTTTGCTATCACGAAAACAATTTTAAAGTGACGTAAAACCCTAATAAATGACTATAAGACTAAAAACGAATCATCACACAGAATTCTGACCGTTTTATTTCAGCGGGACTTCACGAGACTCACAAATTATGGTATTGGAGACTAGTCTTGTTACCTTCCCTGATATGCTGCGCAATATAGGTAAGTATGACACAACTGAGAACCCGTTTAAGTTACCCCATGCTTGGTTAATCTGAGGTTTGCAATGCCAGATTGATAAATGAAGTGAGATGGTAATCGATACTATTTAAGTCGTTTATTAGAGAGTTTACACATATATCTGACTAAACGTTTCAATCTGGCATTCCATTTGGAATATCATACAGTTATGTACGAATGTGATGAATACCTAATAACGTGTTCATGTGTCATGGCTACGTATATGATACCCTTTGTTCATTAAGGAGTCACTTGTAACGAGAGAATATGTGATAATGTTGCATTTTTGCTATTTCTATTTTTGCAACTCGAAATTAGGCGTTAATTATTCGGTCTCTGAGAACTGCATACAAATACATGATAAACTTACTGTGCATGGTTAAATGTGAATTCTGTTGTCAGATTATTTTTTCTTCCTTTTTGTAATTGGAATGATAAACCGACGACTGTGTATAGATATGATTTGTAATATCATTCAACATGACTCTATTAACATTTTTTTTAAAAGATGGATCCGTGTCCAGTTCGCTCCACCTGTTTCTGACTTCTTAACCTGGGCAAAGTCGAATTCAGGATTTGTCGTTATTGATGAGCATAAAACGATAACATCGAAATATACACTGGATTCACCTTATGTTTCTGTACTCACTTTTTATTATATATTTTGTGTCACTGAGTATACTTTTAAAATCATTACTTCTTAAACACATCAAATCATTAAAGGGTCATCTTTATTTAATGGCCGCCCAGTAACACCTACATGTGATAACTACGTTAATTGGCGCTACTACAATATCAGCATTGTATAGCGCACAGATAACGGAATTTGCTTGATATATTTGATCACGTGTTCCTTCTATTTTATTAGAAGAAGATTTTTTAAGTTTTTCAAATGTTCCCCTTTTGGCCACCAAAAAGGCACCCCTGGGGGCCGAGCCCCTTTAATTGAACAGATATAAACTCCCCTAACCTCCCTTCCCCATGGATGCCTTCTACCCAGTTTGGGTGAAATTGGTCCAGTAGTTTTGGCAAAGAAGTCAAAAAGATGAAAAGTTAACATATTTGCTATGGTGTTGAACTTTGACCCCTAAACGCGCGGCCCATTCTGGCCCCTAGTGGCGCCCCCTGGGTGCCAAGCCCCTTCAGTTGAACATATATAAACTCCCTTCACCTAAGGATACTTCCTACCAAGATTTTATAAAATTAGAAGAAAGGTTGACGCCGACGATGGACGGATGGGAGGACGGGCGGACGACGGGCGGGATTCGTATGAGAAAAGTCCACTTTGGACCTTTAGTTCAGATGGACTACAAATGGCTGTAATTTCCACGTACTGAATTCTTTGACGAAATGACCATAATGACATAATAAACGGTTATGTTTTGCATTGATTTTAATGATTATTTTGTTGTTTTTTCCACCTTTTTTGTGTCCTAGAAAAACATCTGATGATTGGTAAGTACATGACCATTTGAAAAATTCGCAATATTGCGTCATGCGATGGACGGTTTTTTCTCTATGTTTACGTTTGTCTGCACTGCAAGCAATTTTGAGTTAAACGATTATTGCATTTGTTATTTATTGAATTGCTTCAATCGATTTGTATAAAATGCAAAAAGAAAATGTACAGCAGTTTTGTCTATATACTTAAAAATTGCGTTTTTTGCATGAGTGGTCTAATATGGATCCTCGCACCTGATGACCGTATGCAGCAGAACTGACGTAATAAGCAACTACATTTATAAACAGAGAAACGAATCATTGGATCGATTCTGTGGTTTTGGAACCTTTGAAAGTTAGTTTTATAAAACTATTACAGGTTTTAAAAACATAACACTTATATGAAAGAAGTTTAGAAAACATGATAAAAAAGGTCCAATTTGGGTACTGACACCCTTTTTGATGACGTCAAGAAAGATTGAAAAGCAGATGTTCGTTACCATTTCCGGATAAACGTTAATCACCCGAGATTGATCATGAATTCAGGTAGTTGGACCATCACGAAGGGAGTATGAATGTCCAGCAGTCGATCGCAGAGTACCGTCTAGAACATGGACATACCAGATTTATCATCGTCCACGTGCAGACCTCACGTGCATGTGCTAAGAGGTAAGGACTAACAAAAGGGCAGAAAAATTCAACGATAAACAGGATGTATAAAACCATAAATATTACCGATTGTATAATCATTTAAAGTAAAAAAAAAGGATAAGTGGAATCAAAAAAACGAGAAATATTGACAAACAAACAAAAGCCGTATCAAAACATTCAGCACCAGAATAAAACGAAATAATTTGACTTGGGCGGTTGGTTGTTGAGATGATTAACAACCCCATGAAATGTATTTATTAAAAATTGTAATGTATGTCTATACTTAAGACTTATTTTTACATGCGGGAAGTGAAAAGGCTGAGGCCTCATTAACCACGTCGCTTGGTTTCGTGCTTGGTGACTTTCCTAGGTCGGTCCGCATGGATTACTAGTCTTAATGATTGTTGTGATGTCAATTTAGTTGTTAACATTCTGGTGCTGCATTGTTTGATGCAGCTATCGTCTTTGTCAATGCCCCTCGTTCCGTTAATATCACTCTTCCTTTTTTATTTTACTTTAAAAAATTCACATTTAATGTTAATAGCTTTTAATATTCTATGCATTGTATCCACACAATTTTCTTCTACATAAACTTTTTGTAAATTCTTGTATGACAAAATCGTAGTTTTTTTTATAATAGTGATTATTTTTTCATACATTTCGGACCATTAGTTAGATTAAAATCATTTTCTTAAGACAAGATGCGAAATATAGAAATATTTCATACACTATTGAACATTTTGAATTTTCGAAAAACCACACTTTTCACCCAAAAATGGAGAATTTCATTAAATAATTTACATTTTATCTTTTGAGCATTGTCCCGTCACTTGGCACGTTTTATGTGTGTTTTCAAATTGGCTTCTGAATTGTAAAAATCAGTGAATACTTTTTATTTCACCCGGGAATATTTTTTCTGAATCTCTGTATACTTAGTACTACACCATGCATTTACAGTGTTACACCTCCCCTTTGTACAACATTCAATTCATTACATAGTAAGGGACATAACTTCAATACTATTCAGTAACAGGT
>JAUMGZ010174786.1:0-14575 GCA_032359645.1 Pododesmus macrochisma | reverse complement strand
TATAATAATTCTAACTAACATTGTTCAGTGTAAACTTCCGAAGTTAGTACATTTGTTTCCGAGTCCGTTCCTAGTATTCCTTCGTTTTCCACTGCTGAATATTTAGTGGCATTGCTTATTCCTAATAGTTCTCAGAACTGATACTTAAGAATGAAATTAAATGTAATAAGCCTCTTATCTTACTACTATACCCCACAGAGGATATATCCCCCTTACATCATATTCAACTTTGGTTCCGTTGCAGCTGTCATTTCATTATAATGTCTCGTCAACAGTTCACAACCACCACCACCACCCTTTTAAAGTTAAAATTTTTAAAGTTCTTTCGGTTGTATTTGTTAATAATATAATGTCATTTCTGATGTAGTAGGCGGTCATGGGTTAATACTCCTTTTACTTTCCCTACTACTTTGTTTTCTTGTTCCTGTTGCTGCTTGTCTTCTTGTCCTGTCACTTGGTTTTCTCCTTTGGTTTTTCGTTACGTCTGGTGGTGACGTGCGTCTTGGTTCACTATAGAAAGGGTTGTCAATAACGAACAGACATCACCGCAGATGACAGGTGAAGCAGGAAACACTCACACATTGGTTTCATATTTACCTGACTTTTAAATTTGTGTACTTGTCTGATTCCCATTCTTCTTAATTTTTAGTCCGTCCGTCTGTCTTTGATTATATATTGAATTCTATTTATTATTACAATACGCGAAGTAGTATGTGCGCCATTTTGATAGTTTGGACAGCTACCCACCACAGATTGTATAATTTAAACGTATTATTAACTTTTCACTGCTACCTAGATTCTGGTCAAAACAATTCAGGCCAAAGGAGCCTATATTTTTGACATCTGAAAAACAATGTGCCACAATATATATATATTCCAATTCCCATATATTAGAGAAGTACATACGACAAACCTTGACGATATTCAAACTATGCAAGTCCATGGTCATGGGCAATAAAGGGAAACGTTGGACGCACACAGACAAAAGAACAAAAATACAATTATTTATTGAAAAAGGAAACATCACGAACTTTTGTCAGGTCATACAAACTCAGTATGTTTTTGTAGAAACGTACGATCGATTTAATTTGTTACCCAATCACTGACGTTATATGTTACACATTGAGTTTTCATGTACCTAGTTATGACAAATTAGCAATAATAAATTTGATAGAAAATATGATACAAGATCTGAGTAAGATCTGGAGTTCGGGACGGGTTGTCTCGCACAGAATTTTGGCTCCTATCTCTTATAAATATCATATTATCGGAGGCATGATTCAGATTGCATTTTTGTATAAACTAAACATACTTTTGAAAATATAACAACAGAGGGGGATGCACCAAGACTGTATCAATTTGGTTGTTTATATCACATTTTAATCATAGAAAAAACCTATCAATTTAGCAAATAAAATGTCTTTGAATGTTCAATATGTTAGAATGTTGTAAATACTTAAATGTAAGAAAGAATATTTAGAACTCGTGCACACAAGGAAAAAGTAGTATGTACATGTGTATCTCAAACCTGTTTGTTCAAGATGATGTTCAAGAATAATTAGACAAAATGATACATTGAAGATTTGTTAATTTGAAAAAAAAAATGCAAAACATTTCAAAGATTGAAATTGTTTCAATGGTTTGGTTATAAAAACGCATAAAACAAAGAGCATTAAATATAGGCGAGGTCATAAATTATGATTATTATCAATTATGAGAAACGATATTACATGTACATATGAGGGCGTCCTAGTGTCAAGTGAGAAAAAATAACCTCTTATTATCTCTACTTAGGACTTGGTATATTCTATGTAGGACTTGATATAACACCACTATGTAGGACTTAGTGTCTCTCATATAGGTCTTAGTAACTTCAAAGTAGGATTGAGTTTTTTCTTGCATAGGACTAAGGATCTCTCAGAAGTAGGGGTTCGTAGCCCCTGCTACGGATTTACTAACAGCTTAAGGTGTAGTGACTCATAGAATTTACAATCTCCTTAGTTACCAACTCCTATACATATGTGTTTCCAAGTCTTACGTAGGAAATAGGAAATTTTACGTAGGTGATTGTAAGGTCAACATATAGCTTTATATTTGTTTCTCACTAGGTATAGAGCCACTTTAAGGTATATGTGCATTGAATTTGAAAATTCAATCTCCTCGGAGAAAAAAAAACTTATTTAATAAAAGCTACATTATTTTTCAAACAAGAACTTTCTGGCTCGAATGGATATTAGATAAAAATACATTATCCACACATGTTATAAGATATTATTTTACGCCTTTACAATTTTATGATCTGAGAAATGATAGCTGCATGCATACTTCTTAACAAAATGTATACATTCGTTTCTACGTTTGCCATCTCTGAAACATTGCATATATAAAACTTCTTTTATTAATATATTAAAACTATGATATACAAATACGTACATAACAATAACAAATAACATTTAATCTTACATAACAATAACATTTAATCTTACATAACAATAACATAAAGCACACATGGCCTGCATCTGTAAAACAATATCCCATTGTACAATGCATCACGACTACGTATCATAAAACATAACAAGTCACTGTGAAGAAATCTGCATCATACGTTACATTGTACATAATATGTTGTATTCGGGTGATTTCATGATCAAAATTTATTTATTTCAAAGATTCAAAAAAATAATAAATCGAAAACCAAGACGATGTTCTAGGCCGCAAGTCCATGGACATTGGCAAACAATAAGAAAACGTTGGACGCACACAGAAAAATAAACCAAATATATCTTTATTAACTAAAAATAGAAAAAACGGACACGAACAGTGTAAACTTGTATGGTGTCTACAAATGGTAGGCAGATCGAGATATCTGTTCGATATAAGTATGGTAAAGCTTAAAGCCGTTTTCCGTGCCATTTTGTTACATTCTATTAGAACAGTGCTGGAAGAGAAAACTATTGGATACTATATAACCACACCGTACGTTACATTGTGCGTGAGTGGAACTAAACTCCATGTCGGATTACTATGTCGTCACTCTATTGCCGTCTAAAATTTTACCTCTTAGTCGATGTGTTCAAACTTTGTAACACTGCAACTCGGTGGAAAGTTTGTACAAGACGTCGTTTGTAAAGTTGCGAAGGTTGGAAACAATCCGCGACTGAGAGGTACAATTTTAAACGGCAATAGATTGACGACCTTATAATCCGACATGGAATATAGACTACTAGAATACTGACAGGTCGATGAGGGTACCAGGGAGTGTACCTGTCGAGCTCAATCTGGGCCTCTCCAAAGGCACCTCATTAACCGTTTCAATGTTGCTGAAAGAAAGCAAGACAAGGAAATTTGAGTTATCACGTGCATAAGAAATTTATGCCTGTTCGTTATTTTTAGTACGTGTAACGGCGAGTTTGGCCTTGACTTTGTATCCCACAACAATAACAGGTGTATTCCTAAAATGATAATAAACGCACATTTGAAATTTGCGGCCAGACAAACAGTGATTGGTATAGGCAATCATCATCCCTAAACAAGGATTTATAATGATATGCACTTTCAATGTAACAGTTATTGACGTAAAATGTCTTTCTATAATATCAATACATATAAATTTTGCATAAATTCTTGTTAGTTGTCTGCATCTGTTATAACACTATATAATGCACCTTCAACAGTAAAAGTTAGAGAACATCGACAGTTTAACGCCATAGGCGCCCGCAGACAATACATTAGTTTACACACCCGTCCGCCGACCGAGCTAGGGTGATCCAGGGGCATGTTCCCCGGGAAAAACGTATTTACGCCCCATTTTTCGCATGCTTGTGCAATTTAAAATGCAAATCATGACTTTAAGAATATTGTTCTATACGAACGTGCGTATTGTGTGCGCATGTGCGGACGCCCTTGAGTTTTAAACATGGTGTCTGTTCAGTTAAAAAATCATTTAATTTAAAGCGAAGTGTTGATATGTTAAAAAAACAATCTATATTAATAGTTCGTCGGTACCCATTTTTGTATTCAATATATGTATAACAGATTTATACTTGATTGAATACGTTTAATACTAAGAAGTATTACCATATAGATGATTGATGGTATGTGTTATTACTATTAAAGGCACTGCATGAGATGATATCACGTAAAAGCATGTGATTTAATATTTTATCACGTTATAAATGACATATTATTGCAATTTAAAGACTGTTCCTTGCTTTTGTTGTTTTCATACCACACGAAAATTGATAAATACTTGTAACGGTAGTACTGCTAGTCAAAATAACTTGTTGAACACTAGGATGTCATCTTTTCCATACACATAAATGACTTCAGAATAGGCATTTCAAATGCAATCGATATCAGTACTAGTATTCAACTCTTGAATCTATACCCAAAGACGTTAGTTACAAATCGCTTAGCATCCGAAACAAGTCGGGGATAATCCACTATCAACAATAAAGTCGCAAATCCGCCTAACAAGGTGGCACCAACGTAGCCAATACTCTGTGCGGACGCCCTGTCGTCTGGTACGCTGATTAATTTTCGTTTCCAAGACGACAAGTCTTTTTTGTTAACTGTCAATTCCTCTTTTAACTCTTTGATTTTTTCTTGAATTTCTTCAGTGGTCAGCGTTACATTATTGAATGCACCACATGGACAGTAGCACGTGGACTCTGTACTGGAGGTGAGCACAGATGACGGTCCGTAAACTGAAGACGTTGTACAAATACCTGCAATAAAGAAGTGTAAAGTTAAGGTCTCGCTTCACTGAAACTTTAAATAGAATCACTGGATGTTTCATTTTCGGATTAAGTTAACCTAGGCCTATGTCCAAATGTTTCCATTGGTTTCCCCGTACCCCGAGAATTGCCTATTATCCCAACTTTCCCCTCTGATTTGCCTGCGATTCCTATCAGACACATTTACCAAAAGATATAAAGATAAGATTCAGCATTTTCGGATTTGGCACTAAAATGTGTTCATCTTTATTACAATTTTGTAAGTTATTTAAAGAATAATAATGAAGGATCTTGGTAAAAATCCGCCAAAAATAAAAAAAATGTAAAAATGGCCAGAATTTATAATTTACCTGTGCACACAGTTGAAGTAGAAAGGCTCTTAGTGTCTATTGATATATTTCACATTAGAAATAAAATACTTGCCCAATTACAATGTACCATACATGAGGATAATTTATCATTTGATAAGGAGTGATCATTGTACCATATCAAATTTACCTATATATGTGAGTTCCCTTAAAGCTGTGAAACAATTTGGCCCCGTGGTTCTTGGTCTATGTGTATATTTAAGCTACGTATTGTGAGCAGGAGCTCAAACATTTTTGTACATGGTACTCCAAGATTGTAACATATATTTTAAGGATTTTCGTCTTGAACAATATGCATGATCTCGTTGAATTGGTTTTGTAATGTTGTTGTTATTGTGAAATTAGACTACGTGTGATGAACAGGAGGTTCAACATTGTTTTGTTCATGTTTCTCCTTAATCACAAATATTGGATAGGGTTTTCTTGTGTCCCATTTGCTTTTCTTCGTTGAACGGATTTTGAAATGTTGTTAACAATTATGGTTAAATTTCTGTTCTCGTGTTCAAAAAAAATATTATTATATAAAACATTTACTTGATGTTGACGGCAATGGTGATGAGTTGATCACGTGTGACGTCGTGGTTAACAATGGCGTGGTTGAGTCTGACGCTGGAGTCGATATCTGTGAAAAACTGCTGATAACTGTTGTAGTGACGTCACTTAAGGACGATGTGTATGAACTCGATGACGTTGTGCTCGATGACGTCGATATCGTATCACTACTTGTCACGTAGGCGATTGATGAAGGTGGATTTGAACTTGACGATGGCGGGGCTGAACTTGACGATGGCTGAATTGGGAGATGAGTCAAGCATATATCAGACGCAGAATATGTTTCACTTATAGCTGCATGGTCGTCATAATTGATCAGATCTGAAAATTAAGGGATTTCTGTATTGTAAGTTAAACACAAAAACCCAGTGAATGCAATTAATAGGCATTACACTTTGATGTGATATTACATAGAAGATGTACCAATGCACGTGCCGTCCTGTGGTAGGTGTCCTTAGTACGTAAAGTGAATTACGACACATGTGTAGCAGGATACGCTTACCATATCGCGAGCACCTGGTTTCGCTTCTTGTTTTTTTTAAAAGAAATTCGTGATGTTTCCATTTTTAGTTAATAAATGTAAATTTTGTTAATTTTTCTTTGTGTGTCCAACGTTTTCTTATTGTTTGCCACTGTCCATGGACTTACTGTTTTTGAATATTGTCTTTGTTTTTCGATTTATTACTTTACAAATAATTAATTGGCTAATTGAGTGTGCTGAATCAATAAAGACAAATAAAAAAAAAATGTATAGAATATGCAGTGGTAATATTACTCCATTACAGGCGCTTATCGATAAAAAACACAAAAAGGACCAAGTTTGTAATATGTATGTTCTGAAAACATTCTGTACAGACATAATGGTTTGTCTAAATTCTGTTGGGATGTATATAAATTAAGCCTATACTGATAAGATTTAAATTTTCTACAATTTCTTTTAATAACAGCATGAACAAAATTCCAGTTTTTGAATATCTTAAAAGTGGACAGCCACATGTTTTTGACATTTGAGACCCATATCCTGGCGGATATTTTAGAAGCCTGGTACACGGTATTTTTATAAGTTGGACTACAGAAGTATTTTATGCAAGTTCACAATTATAACACTTAAATTACAAAAAGTACGTTTTTACAGAAAACTACATTGTTTAACGTTGTCCATGAAAGCTTTCATTGTGGAAAAAACACAAATACAAAGAGCACACAAATTCAATCTGAAACATGCCTCCGATAAATATGATATTTATAAGAGGAAATACCCATACTCTGCGTGAAACACCCCCGTCCCGAACACCAGATCTTACTCGAAGCTGTCATTAATAAACGCTGTAGAAAAAATTGATTTAGAACAGACAAGACTTCGACTAATCAAAGCTACAGAGCCAAAAGGGAAGCGGGGGAAAATCACGATGATGATGATGTACAAAAACCTACCCAAATAATAATACAAAGCTGTCTTTCCAACATTTTTTATGTGCGTGCAGTCAAAATAGGAATTTTTTAACGTATTTCTCTGGACACGTGTTGCGAACAACCCAGTTCTCATCAGCATAGGTGACGATATAATATATATAGAATTAAATATTATCACAAAAATGACAGGCAGACTGACTGACTTACTTACAATAAAAAAGAGCCAAAGTATGCATCAAACACAACCATTTAGACTACAGGTAAGTATGAAACTGTATCTTCTTAGGTCCGAAACTCAAAAATAACTGACAGAACGGTATGAGTCGGGAATAAATGACTCACATACGGCAATGTCTTCTCGGGAAAGACTCAGTATAACAAGTGTTCGGAAGCAAATGTTAATGGGTTAATGCTACCCTCGGGGCAATGCCACCTGAAGAAAACACTTTCTATCAGGCTGTTTGGCTTACCCACCCTAATATTGCCTTAAAACGCTTATTGATACATCATCAATCAATTATCATATAACTCTACAAGGGTTATCTTTCTTCGAATAGTATAGTGACAATAGTTAGCGAAGCGCACAATTTGTTTATATATTGTCAAGGACTAATTACAACATAATAGTATACTATAGACTATAATCCGGATCGAATCTACGTTGCCAAAGCACAACTTGGCGAGCAATACCACTTATGTTTAAAAACGAAACTCCGTCCATCTGAACGAAGACAGAGGTACATAATTTTATATGTGTGTATTTAACGGCTATGAGCATTTCCGATCAGCAATATATAAGTTGGTCACTGTGAGAGTATATATATATTACCAAAATACATTTAGCAATATATTGTTGAACATATAAGAAACTTGTACTTTAAAGTATGTGAGTGTGTATTCGATGTCGTATTTTTTTTAAATCATATACCATGTTACATATCATTTGTAATTGCCCTGTTACTAATTTTCAAATACATGAATTAACCGTAAGCAGGAAACAGAAAAATATAGCTTGCTTGTTGTTTATCCCTTTTTTTCTATTTCATTGTAACAATGAAACTGAAATAACACATGTGTAACAGGAAACGCTTACCATATCGCGAGCACCTGGTTTCGCTTCTAGTTTTTTTTAAAAGTAGTTGTTGATGTTTCCATTTTTATCTAATAAATGTATATTTGGTTCATTTTTCTGTGCGCGTCCAACGTTTTCTTATTGTTTGCCAATGTCCATGGATTTACGGCCTTAGAATATCGTCTTAGTTTTTTCAATTTACTCTTTTATTTTATTGAAGAAATACTGTTTAAGCGAACTCTTATGAAAATCAGACCAAAGAGTCTTATTGGAAAATTGATAAGGCCTACGCCAGTCGGAGGGCTCAACAAAAATAATTGATGGAGTGTGGTGACCTCAAACAAAAATTTGAAAGGAGGCCGACCACACAAGATACATCTAGGATAAATTTCATGAAAATCTGACCGGTACTGTTTGATGCAAAACATCGAAATGAACTTTGCCAATCAAAGACTTTGGTCCTTAATGACGTTTGGCAAAGTCAGACAAACTTTTGAAAGTACCATGTAACGATAATATACATCATGTTGTTCAAAAGCTGTCGAAAAGAAGTTGAAAAGGTTTGAACCAGAGGCCGTAATGACCATATTGGATGTAGTACGGCAACACCAGGCGCACGATGATGCAATGAACATCTAGACCAAGTGTCATGGTAGATTTATGGAGTTTACAAAAGTCAGAAAACATTCTGAAAAGGGACGAAAGTAAGAAATTGTACATCACGTTTCTTGAATATAAGGCCAGCAATCCTTGACAAGTCGAGAATTCGAAAAGGTCTTGGACAATCAGATACTCTGCCAACCATTTTTATCGAATATTGGCAGCGTCAGTTACAATTCCGATGGGAACTACTGGAGGAAATTCTACAACAAGTTTCATGAAATACATCACGCAGTTTTTTTAAAAGAAGGTGAAAATATGAAAAGAGTATGGATGGCAAAGACGGACAATTTATAGCTCACCATGAGCCTTCGGCAATTTCTCCTTTAAAGTCGATAGAAAATATGATGATTTTCCCCCAAGAATAAGGGGTCGGGGTCGTTTTGAACTCCATACAAACATTCCTAAATTTTTATGATTCATCAAGATATTTTAGTTTTATTTTAAAAAATTACAGGTGTCTTGTGAAATAGTTGAGAGTTGATAAAATTCAAATGAAAATTATTTGGACAGTTTCATGTCAAAATTTTACCAGCCTTTTTTTTGGCAAGGCCTAGCTAGAAAAAAAAGCTTAACATTTGCGTTTTACAGCTTTTTTGTTAATGGTAGACTTGTCTTGATAACACATCAGCACTGTTAGAAAAAGTTTAATACTCAGAAGCGTGTAAAGGGATATCATTTAGCACATTTTTGTTCTATTCAGATTGCATTTAAACCCATGTTACGTTCTTCGGAAAATTACAGTAAACTACCTCAATCAATAATGCAAAGTTTCAAAATTTATTAAGCGATACTTACTACCATGACGACCTTTATATAGTATTAAAGTGATTTTTAATCCTTTTATGATATTCTGTTGTTTTGCGGAGTATATTTATCAAGTTTTAGCATTTTAAACAAGATAGTTCTGGAGAATCTTATTCACACATCAGGATAAAGTTTCTTAATCTTGAAGTGCATTAATCAAATTATATAAATGATTTATTAAGTATTTGTATTCTTACTTTTTGTATACATGTCAACGTCTCTTGCATCTCCGGCATTTGTTGATCCCAACCACAGGCATTCCGGAGAGTAATAACTAAACGCTACACAGGAAGCTGTACATCTAGCGGAACAGGAACTCAACGCGCCGTAAGCATGGGAATACGCAAACTCGTAATGCGATGGTGGATTTGCCACAAATGTTGAGCCATAGCATGTGTTTAAATCTTAAATATAAAAAAATGGCATATTTGTTCAATAAACAACTTAAAATACAATTTTAATGAAAGCCTACTGGAAAACCAATATATGTACTTATCTTTGCGTTGGAAATTTACTATCATATATGTTAATATCTTTTTGTCATTCATGCTTTATGATACTCGGTGAATCTCTTATTCTGTATGTATATATATATTAATATATTTACATTTACAATGTTATCACTCTATATAAATCATAGAGATTGTTTGTCGTTTATTTTAGTATAACTCGTAGTAGTAGTAATATTGAAAACGTTTTCGTAGTACTTGTCATTCCTTCAGAAACATGCTTGCGTTTCTTTTTAACTTTTAACTGTTACTTTTTAATTGCAAAGTTGTTAATAAACATGTTTCAGTCAGTTTTTATGATTCATATTACATATACATAAAAACATTATCTGGTTTTATTTTCTCCAAGTACTTTTTTGTTGCCATGAAAACATGTCTACACTAGTTATTTCCGTTGGCTGTTCTGATAAAGACACTTACGGCTGCGAATTTGAATTTGAATTACAGGAAAATAAATTTGTTGTGGAAAAAACATAAATGAAAATATAAATATTAAACTGTTATTTGTTGACGTTATGGCATAAACAAATAACAGTTTAATGCTTAAGTAATCAGAAATTTTAGATGACGCTTAATCGCCGATTGCACATTGGATATTCACACAAAGAGTAGCAAATTCAATAAAACTGGAAACAAAATGTTTTGTGTGAAATGTTTATTTCAACATTGTATAAACGCGTCAGATGGCCCGACTAATATTTACCTATACTATGACCCTGGCATATAAATTGTTTTGATTGGTCACAAGGTGCGGCTACGTATTTACTGTCGGATTTGTGAAAGGCGAAACATCCGGTTGGCGCTGCTGGAATGGGGTCATATCCTCCTAAAGTATTGATTTCCTCACAACCGCCATCCCATCTATGTCCACCTATTGCATCCTCGTGCAATCCAATCCACATAGTTCTATTGGATAGCAAAAAGCATGTAGTTAAATTATTACCAACTGAATTGAATATGATTTATCGAATTTGGTCGTGTTTTTATCCTGAGTAGTATTCATTACATTAGTGAATTACCAGAATTATATATCAATCGTATGTAAATCAGATCATTCTGTCATATCTATCAAACTGAAGGTAACACTTAGCTATTATTTTCCGCGTTGCTCGGTGTTGTAAAGGATAGTTATGTCCTGTTCAAAACACTTGCATTAGCAGCGTCGAGTGTAAATTAAGATTTTTTTATTGTTATTTCAAATTAATTATAAATTAATATACAATACGCACATGATGTAAAGAAACATTCATACATGTATAAGTATCATCGTAATTTAATATTTTCCTTTGACAGCAATTTAGCAAATCGTTTTAACTATTAATTTGTTTATAACAGCAAACTCTCCTTCAGTTCAAAATCATTATAACTCATGGTCATGCCGCATTGTTTCACCTCATGGAGAATTCTTGCTTTCTATGATGTCATACTATAAATAGAAAGCAATCAAAGTTCAGAGCCCTTCAGTTTTAGAAAATTAAAAAAGGTTGTACTCTCCATTTATTGTTTGTAATTTAGCTCCCCGTAACACATGTACAGGTATTGCTTGCTCTCTGATTGGTTGAATTTCCCTCTTGAAAACAAAACGTAGCAAAGCAATTCAGACTACCTTGTGGTCGAGAGTGATAGGATCCCATGAGGTAACGCATATGGTACTGTAAGCTGCAAGTGTGATCGGCCATGACTTTCCAATGAGGAATAAGGATGTGTTAGTGAACAATTTCTCTCTTTTCATTAGAATACCGTCAATTCTTTACAATGTCATAATTGCAATATTGAGATGAAAGTTAAGATGATAAGTAAACGTAAATTATTTAGAGATTTTAATATTAAAATCATGCTCTTCGTTTTCAAGGATTTTATGAATTTAAGTAAAAATGTGCTTGTTAGTGAAATTGGTATAAGTTCTGTGATATTATGTTGCTGTCCTTTTTAAAGATACATTGTTTGGTTTAAATAGATGTTGAAGTTTACACTTGTTAATTGAAGATCTGAATCAATAGAAAGTTTTAAAAAAAAAATCAGTTA
This sequence comes from Pododesmus macrochisma, assembly GCA_032359645.1. Classification (NCBI taxonomy): domain Eukaryota; kingdom Metazoa; phylum Mollusca; class Bivalvia; order Pectinida; family Anomiidae; genus Pododesmus; species Pododesmus macrochisma. The sequence goes on along the minus strand of JAUMGZ010174786.1, from coordinate 2,433 downwards.
ATTCAGAAGCTATTCACCTAAGATGAGAAAAGCGGTCAAATAACTTTTTGATATGAAAGAGTAATTTGATGCATTGTCATTTTTCTTATTTGTCTGTTATATGTTGACACAATACATATTATGTAACGACATATATTCAGAAATAAAAAAGAAAAAAAAGAAAACAATGATGACGATCAGCAGAAACGGGTAAAATATAGTTACACAATGAACATGAAAATTAAGATCATACGCTATGAGAAGCTGAAACAAGTGAAATATCGTTACACCATCAACAGGAAATATCAACCTTGACGAGACGCTGAGACAAGTAAAAAGTACACCCAAAACAAAAGAGAAAAAAACATGTCGAGAAGCTAAATTTAACAAGTACAAAATACAGAAAAATCGAAACAATGATAACGATGAGCAGAAATAATTGTAATATTGTAATACAACAACAGGAAAACCCATGACGAGAAGCTGAAACAAGTGCAGCCTAAATAAAATCTAACTTGCTCCCAGTTATTGATATGTCGCAGTGTAGATCTGATGCACACTGCTATAGACACAGATTTGTCATACCCTGTCGGTAACAATGTAATGTAGTCTTGTTTATTTTTTATTATTATTATTGGGTACGGTTTTTGTACATCATAACCATCGTGAATTTTTTGTCACCGTTTCCCTTTTGGCTCTGTGGCCTCGGTTTGCTGAAGTCTTGTTAATTCAAAATCAATTCTTCTCTTGCGTCCATTAATGACGGGGCAGCTTCGAGCAAAATCTGGAGTTCGGGACGAGTTGTCTCACACAGAGTTTTGCTTCTTCCTCTTATAAATATCATATTTATCGGAGGCATGATTCAGATTTCATTTTTGTATTGTTACTTCAGCGCCAAAAAAAAAAATTATGTTGGTATTTTAAAGTGTTTATACGAGAAATCCGTAATACTTTATTCATCGCTTCTTCGGAAGTCAGATTAGACATTTTAACGCTCGATCCAAACGATCGTATGGAAGGTAAATTTTGATTGATCAGAATATCATGTAATAATTCAAAAACGTTCGGTGATAGAAACAACCTCGTCAAGCGGTGTTCCTGAGATCTTCGCTTCGACATATCAATAACAGAGATCATGTTAGATCTGGTTTTAATCATATAAAATCAAGGAATATATCGTAAGGCGAGGGTCATTAAGAGAAAGAACTCCGACCATCTTCTCTAAGTTACATGAAGATAAAATTACGTGCTGTGAAGCAAATTGTTATTTGGGTCGTAGATAAAAAAAAAACCTGTAACACATGCTGATCTTTGAATTGCCAATACTTTGTTTTTGAACAGCATTATCATCGTGAATTTCTTTCCCCGTTTCACCTTTGGCTCTGTAGCTTTGATTAACCGTAGTTTTTCCTATTCAAAATTTATTTTCTCCATAACGTCCATAAATGATGGCTGCTTCGAAGCAAGATCTGGGGTTCGGGACGGGGGTGTCTCACACAGAGTTTTGGCTCTTTCCTCTTAATATCATATTTATCGGAGGCATGTTTCAGATTGCATTTTTGTACTTTCAGCCGTTATTGCTTTTGTACCACTTACGAAGCTAAAGGATGATAAGTATCCATCTGTGATACACTTGTTGCTGCCAACGACATCAGATAAGTATGTAAGGAACTTCCGTTGATTTGTGCCAATTGTTTGTTTCTTGCCTCACATGCAGCATGTGCTTTCGCCCATGGCAAAGGGTTCACGTGGAATTCAAACTCACACCATTGCAAACCTACAGGTGATAACAATTTTACAATAAATACGAGTATTAAATGAAAAAGAGCGTAAACGAGATATAAAAAAAGGTTTCTTAATAAGATTATATTGACAAAGTAATCGTTGCCCAATTGATAAAGTGTTTCAGCCCATTTGTTTTATAAATCAAACATACACGGTTTGAACACTAACGAATATTGTGCTGTTGAATGAAAATCAATACTTTAATATCAATTTTGATTAAATAGCTGAGGACGTATAAATGAAATGTCTTATAGGTCATTACAACAGCAAAATATGAACCCACTTCTTATTCAATACTTACCTATTACACCTGCGTACGTCAAAGCTACGTGATAATTATATATCCAGAGAACTGTATATATGAATCCATCAATGACATCCATCACAAGTAACTGAATTGATGTGCTTGATATTGGAAATTTTACCTGAATAATGTAACATACTATATATAAATTGTAAAAAGTATTGATTTTATACTAAGTTGAATCTAAAATAGTAAATAGAAAAACCAAGACGATATTCTAGGCCGTAAGTCCATGGACTTACAATAAGAAAACGTGGGACGCACACAGAAAAAAACCAAAAATACATATATTAACTAAAAATGGAAACATCACGAACTTCTATTAAAAAAATAGAAGCGAAACCAGGTGCTCGCGATATGGTAAG
>JAUMGZ010174775.1:0-14576 GCA_032359645.1 Pododesmus macrochisma | reverse complement strand
AAATTCTATGACTAAAATGACGTCATTTTTCAGCGACCAATCAAATTGTTTAAATCGCCCAAGGGGAATGCACTCTAGTTTTAGCATTCATCACCGATTTAAGCAGGTGAGAACTGCTAAACGTAACAAGTAAAGATTTTTGTGAAACACAATTAGAATTTAAATGTAATTTTCTGCATATTTTCAAAACTAGTTTAGAAAAAAAAATTATGTTTCCGGTGAACTTTAATGTCCATCTAGTTGCAATAGCACTATAATTTCACTTGGTATTTCACCTCAACTAAAGGGTCAGGCATTGAAAATCTCTTAATACCCATGGGTTGCTACAGGTGCAATTTTTAGGATGTTGCCATTTTGACATCTTAATGGCACTCATTGACAGCCATGACATTAATATATGAAGTAGACTTACCTATAGAATGTGTCATGATGTCTTGCATGTGAGTTAGGTAGTTTGTATGTTGGTACTGATGTTGTAGACGCCCTGCGTGCATCAACTGTTGTAAATCTGTTTCTACAAACTTCATATCTTCTTCTGAGAGAGGCCGGCTCTTATTTCCTCGATGACGTCTTCCTGATATGTCATTTGTACCTGAAATATATTGAATCAATGAAACAGTAATGAAAATAAAACTAAACACAGTATATATATAACCTATATAAAATAACAGAAAATATACATAACAAATGCAGAAATATCTTGTGTGAAATTCTGAATATGACTTGAAATTGCCTTTTCTGTTTCAAACATAATTGGTGAATCTCTGCATTTAAATCTAAAATTTGGGTGCAGAAAATGTTTTTCTTTTATGTCTGCAACTTCAATAACAGAGTGCTATTAAGATCAAATTTTGAATGATTAGAATACAAAGAGTCATTATTCTTACATGCAAAATACCTTTATAATAAAGACAGTATCTGAATCTGAACTCTAGCTGTTCAAAAGTATTATCATCTCTTTCATGATTTGTTTGGTTTTTTAGGCTCTCACATCACTTCCATAATCTATCAGTGATATCAAGATAGGTAATCTAGTTTGTTTTATTAGAGTTTTACATCACTGCCACAATCTCTTTTAGTGATATCAAGGGGGGTAATCTAGTTTGTTTTATTAGAGTTTTACATCACTGCCACAATCTCTTTTAGTGATATCAAGGGAGGTAATCTAGTTTGTTTTATTAGAGTTTTACATCACTGCCACAATCTCTTTTTGTGATATCAAGGGAGGTAATCTAGTTTGTTTTATTAGAGTTTTACATCACTGCCACAATCTTTCAGTGATATCAAGACGAAATTTCAAAGGAGAAAAACCTAGTGCTAGGACAGACAAAGAAGTGGTAACAGGATTAGGAAAGTAGAGCAATAGGAATAGTGGTTTTAAGGAAAGTCAAAGACGAGCCATGTATAATAGCGAAAGAAATGCATACAAATTCTGTATAGGAAAACTTGACAATTTAGATAGATACCTCTTGCTGTTTGTGTTCGAAGAAACAATTTCAACTCTAATATTGTAATATAATATTTAGCACACAGTTAAGTTATAACATGTCATCAAAATGATCAATCAAAATTGAACATTTTAAATGCAAATTCACTATGAGAAATATTTGGATAAACCAGTATTATTGCACAATTCCAGTAATACCAGTTTTACAATTGTCATGTTTATAACTTTTCAAATTTGTGTTTTACTGCATTCATATATAAGCAAAGGCTTTTCATCCACATTTATAGAATACTTGATTTGAAATAGTATAAAATCGAAGGCATTTCTATAAGCTAAAAATAAACTGACTGTTTTACTCATTAAGAAAGTGTTTAGAGAGTAACTGTGTTAGATACAGTATACATACTTGGTGTAGACAATCCCTCCATCAACTCAAGTAAGCTGTGTAGTTGTTTTGGTGACAACAAAACATGAAGTGCACCAAAATTGCAATCTGTTTCCAGCTATAAATAGATAAGTAGGTACATGTATAATGTATAATATCATTAAATTGTTTACATTAATAAAAAATATCTGTATGTAGTGCACACAAACATGAAGGAATTAGTAGAATGATCAGTTGTCATTAATAAAACATTCAGAATCTACCTTCAAAACCAGTACAAAAACTTTCAATTTTCTCTATCCGCCATGTTGCTTTATATAAATCATTCAACAGACATTTTCAGACAACCAAGCTCTAAGTGCCTGTGTCAATTTCTATTATAAAACTTTTGATATTATTAAACATGAGTGACTCATTTGATTATCTTTGAGAATAAAGTTAATAGTTACCATTTTCTGCAGTCATACTTCGGATCAAACATAATATGGACCAAAATATATCTTGATGGCACCAAATGTTTTTTAAATTGGGGGAGGAAATATGTGCAAAATAAGATATTAATTTGGCATGGTCTTACATCAAATCTACTGTAAGGGGTACCCTGTTGAAGGTTGAACAAAACAGCAAGTCTTACTTTTGGTCCTTGAATTGAATCAGATTGTTTTATTTTCAGTTTAATGCTTGTTTTTCCTGTAACAACAGCTACTTGGATTGGCTCTGACAAGTCATGTGACTCCTGGTACAATGATGATTGGTTGGTATTCCTTGTTGGTGACAACGGTGAACTAGTAGCAGAGCTGAAAGCCTGTGAAAAGAATCATTTACTTTTTAAATGTAGGCATGAAATTCTAAAGAATAACAACCTGGACAGAAAACTTAGCAAACAATTACTGTACATTCAAGCACTTTTGTGTGATTTTTGCTATGTTGGCAGTTTGACAAAATCAGCAATTAACAAAACCAGCTAAAATATAAATATGTTTAACATAGACATTCAACAATTATAAAATCCAAGAATAAATAATACTACTAATATGCATAACAATAAAAAAAATTGAAATTTCAACCCAGCAAAAATAAAGGAATTTACAATAGATTGATAGTCTAAAGGCCCGTTCATATGGTGAATCAAGGTTTATACAACTTTTGGTTTATAAACCTTGACTGTTCACACAGTAAATCAAAGTTTACAACACACTGTTGGTACATGTGTATATTTCCAGCCAGAAAGTCACATGGCCATATATCATGGCATTTCAGGTATCTGATTGGTCAATGCAAACTGTCCAAGGTTTACGGAATAGAGCATGCTCTATTTCAAAGTGAGGTTAAGCAACTCCAGGTGGTTTGTATTACAAAATAATAGAGAATGTTCACACAGTATGCTTTGGTTTATACAACAAGTAATGTAAATCAAGGTTTACGGTGTGAAAAGGCATTTATGTTACAGAGTATTAGAGAATGTTCACACAGTATGCTTTGGTTTATACAACAAGTAATGTAAATCAAGGTTTACAGTGAGAAAGGGCATTTATTTTACAGAGTATTAGAGAATGTTCACACAGTATGATTTGGTTTATATAACAAGTAATGTAAATCAAGGTTTACGGTGAGAAAGGGCATTTATGTTACAGAGTATTAGAGAATGTTCACGCAGTATGATTTGGTTTATACAACAAGTAATGTAAATCAAGGTTTACCGTGTGAAAGGGCATTTATGTTACAGAGTATTAGAGAATTTTCACACAGTATGATTTGGTTAATACAACAAGTAATGTAAATCAAGGTTTACGGTGTGAAAGGGCATTTATGTTACAGAGTATTAGAGAATGTTCACACAGTATGATTTGGTTTATACAACAAGTAATGTAAATCAAGGTTTACGGTGTGAACGGGCCTTAACGGATGATCAATTCCAATTGTCCATGAAAATGGTGAAGCAATGTTAGCTATATGTTCAAGAAATGCATCAAGGAATCTTTAGTTGCTAGTTTAAACACATAGGTAAGTTTTGAACAAAAATCTATGGTTTCAGAGCAACGTTTAAATGTTGATGTTGGCTTATAATTAAAATGCCAAAATTCAGTTACCCAATATTTGTTATACCAAATGTTACAATGTCTATTGATATCAAAACAGTGATAATTAATGGGTCAGAAAAGTAGTGAAATAGACAAATACCTGCTGTCATATGCATTAAAAAGATAAGATCTATGGTATTAATTACATGAAAAGAACTGAAAAATAAGATAAATACTAAGAGTGGGGAATAAGATCAAAACTTGTGTTCACTTGATAAATTAGATAAAATATGTATGTAAATGTATGTTAAAGAAAATATGTTTGGTAATGAACAAGATAATATGTATGGTAATGAATAAGATAATATGTTTAGTAATGAATAAGATAATATGTGTGGTAATGAATAAGATAATATGTGTGGTAATGAACAAGATAATATGTTTAGTAATGAATAAGATAATATGTATGTTAATGAATAAGATAATATGTTTAGTAATGAATAAGATAATATGTGTGGTGATGAATAAGATAATATGTTTAGTAATGAATAAGATAATATGTGTGGTGATGAATAAGATAATATGTGTGGTGATGAATAAGATAATATGTGAGGTGATGAGTAAGATAATATGTGTGGTGATGAGTAAGATAATATGTGTGGTAATGAATAAGATAATATGTGTGGTAATGAATAAGATAATATGTATAATGATGAGTAAGATAATATGTATAATAATGAGTAAGATGATATGTGTGGTGATGAATAAGATGATATGTGTGGTAATGAATAAGATCATATGTATAATGATGAGTAAGATAATATGTTTAGTAATGAATAAGATAATATGTGTGGTGATGAATAAGATAATATGGTTAGTAATGATTAAGATCATATGTATAATAATGAGTAAGATAATATGTTTAGTAATGAATAAGATAATATGTGTGGTAATGAATAAGATAATATGTGTGGTAATGAATAAGATAATATGTGTGGTGATAAAGGAAATAAATAATTGCAGCGATGAGATAACCTATTGTGATGATGAAAAAGATTAATGTTCATAGTAATGGATAAGATAATATCTGTGATACTGAATAAGATAAATAAATACTTGTGGGGATGAACATGTAGAGTCAGATTGACCCTCCTGCTGTCTGGACTGTCTGGAGAACTCATCCAAGAATATCTGTACACCCTCCAGATGAAAGTTCTTGTGGGCTACAGCTGCTGGCTCCCATCTGTTAACTAAGTCATCAACAGAACTCCCTTCAGCAAGGTCATCAAAGTACTCGATCCTGTGTATGTAAAACACATTTGCATTAACTATTATACATATTTTAGGTATCATATTAACAATTTTATTGCTACCTTCATATACTTTTATCCGAGACAAAGTGCATGCAGCAAGATTTTGTCTTTAGTAAAAACTCATGATCAATTAAGATCTTTACTGTGATCATAACCCACAGGTAAATATGGAGATCTATTTCGTCCTCAAAAATATTGTAGTCCTATGTTACAGAAGAAAGATATAAAGCAACATAGGTTCTTGGTGTAAGTTACACATTGTTTCTACAGTGTCACGTACACTGTTTGTACAGTGACATGTGCATGCACTGTTTCTACAGTGACACATGCATAAACTTTTTTCTACAGTGACACATACATACACTTTTTTCTACAGTGACACATACATACACTGTTTCTACAGTGACACATACATACACTTTTTTCTACAGTGACTCATGCATGCACTGTTTCTACAGTGACACATGGACACACTGTTTCTACAGTGACACATGGACACACTGTTTCTGCAGTGACACGTGCATACACTGTTTCTACAGTGACACATGCATATACTGTTTCTACAGTGAACCATGCATACACTGTTTCTACAGTGACACATGCATACACTGTTTCTACAGTGACACATACATACACTGTTTTTGCAGTGACACAAACATACATTCCTTCTACAGTGACACATACATACACTGTTTCTGAAGTGACACATACATACACTGTTTCTACAGTGACACATGCATAAACTGTTTCTACAGTGAACCATGCATACACTGTTTCTACCGTGACACATGCATACTCTGTTTCTACAGTGACACATACATACACTGTTTCTACAGTGACACATGCATATACTGTTTCTACAGTTAACCATGCAAACACTGTTTCTACAGTGACACATGCATACACTGTTTCTACAGTGACAAATACATACACTGTTTCTGCAGCGACACATACATACACTGTTTCTACAATGACACACCCATACACTGTTTCTGCAATGACACATACATACACTGTTTCTGCAGTGACACATACATACACTGTTTCTACAGTGACACATACATACACTGTTTCTGCAATGACACATACATACACTGTTTCTACAGTGACATATACATACACTGTTTCTGCAATGACACATACATACACTGTTTCTACAGTGACACATACATACACTCCTTCTACAGTGACATATACATACACTGTTTCTACAGTGACACATGCATACACTGTTTCTACAGTGACACATACATACACTCCTTCTACAGTGACACATGCATATACTGTTTCTACAGTGACACATGCATACACTGTTTCTGCAGTGACACATACTGTTTCTGCAGTGATACATACACTGTTTCTACAGTGACACATACACTGTTTCTTAAAGTGAAGTTGTTTGCCTTTGAACTTTTGAACTGTACAGAAGATGAAAAGTTCATCTGATTATGTTTGGTGAGTAGAACTAAGTGTAAAGGGTAAGTTAGTATAGATAAGTGTATACCTTTTGATATGTACTTCGAGAGCCACCCCCTTATCGGCTGTGTGTGGTAGATACTCCAGGCGAATGATTGTATCAATTAAAGACATCTTAACTCTACACAAAACTAAAACAAACAAAACACAAAATTCAAAGACATTTAATTACACCCAAGAAATGAACAGAACAAATAACAGAGAAAAGATTGAAAACAAAAAACAATGTCTTCTTAAACACAAAGAGACCCTTTATAAAAGTGTAGGGTAAAGGTCAAAGCTTTAATCAGATTGTATAGAAGCAGTTCCCATTTACTTTTCAGAAGGAGTTTAATTAGTACAATGAGATAATAATGAGATCCATCAGAAGTTTGACAGAGGTGATAATATCAGTGTAGTATATAATATTTACCCGAGTCAATTGTTTGAGCAAACTTTTGTACACCTTCAAACTGAGAATCTCCTGATGTTGGAGTTGTCTCCCCTTTGGTTGACTTTAGGCAGTCTTCCGCAATCTGAAGACTTGTACTCATACTACTGGACATACTGTTAAACATGGCCTCTAGTCCTGCATGATTTTTTGTAACAAATAAATTTAAACTACATTTAATAAACACAACCTAATTATGTTGTATATCATCTTATGTTCAAACAAACAAATTTTTCTCTTATCTGTTAGATATTCAAAAGAGATATATATAAAGGACTGACTAATATCAACAGACCAGCTTATTTAAATCAATATCAAATAAGTCTTATGTATTTCAACGTAAAACCTGAAGAACTAAAAAGTTGGTATTTAATTTGTTAACGTGTCAACATCATTACTTTTTAGCTGAATAATACTAAAATGTTTATGTGATAAGAAACCTGTGTTTGAGGTGAAGTCTCTCTGTTTTGGCTGAAGTGTCAGCTCCAGACCATGTATTTCCAGTTCTGTACTATTCTGTATAAGTGCTGTCCATGGTATAGACACAGATATCTCATCAATAAAGCCATCAACAATCTCCAATGGTATACCACAGTTATCTAAACTTTCATTCAAAGCCTGTAAAAGACATAGTAGTTATATAATTATATGGCATAATCGTTTAACTACATGCAGTTCATCAATAATAATACAAATGCAAAACCAATTTCCATTTAATGTAGAATAATTCAGTTAGTGTTTTAGACTTATCATTAACAATATAGTGTTTTTGTTCTAATTTGATCTTTAAATGTTCAAAAATTGCAATTTCATCATCAAAATCATACATTAAGGACTAAGCTTATGATTACTTAAAGTGCATCATTCATACCTATGGTTCTAAACAAATTTAAAAATGATCAGGATGATTGTGTGTTTAATATTATAAATGTACAATAAATGTATAATGTACAGTATACATACATGTGTATATGTATGTAAATGAACTGAACAAATGCATGTATATCAAATTTAAATAAAATGTCTTACCGTAATAGTGGTAACTTTGTGTATTTAATTAGATGTTAATGGTTAAAGATGTGCAACATTTCCTCCGGTACTGTGTTCTGTATTACTAGTAAATTGTAATTTGCACATTGCTAAAATGTTTTGTAATACAGTTATCCCCCAACTGAGTGCAGTAAAGTTCATGAAAAATGACTAACACAGCCCTCAAGACTAGAATTCATGTTTTCAAGCTTTAACAAAATAAACTGGCTAAAACAAATGAATATTTTATATACTAAATTGATTTTATTAGTCAGAAATGATGCCAACAATGCATTGCATCAACATGTTCATAATCACATTAACTGTTCTCACAAAACATCTTGGAAATGTTCACTGCCAGTATACATACTAGTACCATACCACAATACCCTATTATATGATGTACATGTGTTCTCATAAAGTTGTAGATTCAAGGCATAAAGTTGTTTAGAATTAACAAATTGTTTTTGAATGTATAACTTCACTTAATTAATGTATAATCTTTATGCGACACTGTCCAAGAGGATTTTACTGGTTACACTGATGTGACTTCCGCTCCAAAATTTCTTTCATTCAGTGAAGCTTAATAAGAATAATTGAAACAATCAAACAGTTGACCAAAAGTTGTTGTTGACCAATGGATGGATAAAACAAATAAAAGTGGCATGCACATACAATGTACAACATGATTGATTGATATAGTTATCTTTTATTGTAATTCAAAATTTCAAGTTTACTGCGTGTGCACATGACTTTTAATTTGTCTAATCATATCTCTATATACATTGAACACTGTATTTTAATCAGATTAAGTAATTACAGAAATCCCTATTTCAAGAAAAACAGCATTTTACAGGAAAATTGTTTTGAATAGGGGCAGGGTACATGTGGCGTCATGATATGGTAAGTGCGTCAACTCACTGACTAAAAGGTCTGGAGTTCGAATCCTGTTAGCACCATCTATTTTAATGCTGTTATATATGTCCTTGGACAAGACACTTTACCTCTGTTGCTCAACTCTGCCAAGCCAAGATTTGAATATAAAATGGTCTGGATTGGATATAACAGTATCTGTACTTTTGTATTCAAGTGATCGCAAGATGGCACTATAAATGAACCGATTTAAACAAGGTCCCATTACAAAGCAGAACACCTACACAACCTCCAGTTACGTATACATATGCATGCACCTCATACATATGGAGGTGCATGCCGATATCTAGAGTTACAAAGTACATGTAAGTTATACTCGGCTGCCTCAAAAAATGTGTGGCTATATATATATATGAGGCATCTCACCCCAGATTGGGAGGACGGCTTAGCTGTAATATAGTCTGATAAGAATACTGGTGTATGAATCTTTAACCTATATATACCATCATGATCAATACAGCCAGTATTCCAATGGACTGCTGTCGATCGCGAATGCCAAACCAGGAAGGGAAAGAAATATTAAAACCTTTTAATTGTCAAATATCTCACCATTTATATTAACCCTTGGCCTTGTAATGATATATATATATACTGTACAATGATAGGGCCACTGGCTGAGTATTTTTTGGGGATACAAATCTTGTGTACCAATACAAGTTAATGAATCGAAGGATTAATGAAGTAAATTTCCAATGAAGTATATATTCTATACAGTGATAGGGCCTCTGGCTGAATGTTTTTTGGGGATACAAATGGGTAGATCGCAAGCACATGTGCATGGTTGTCGACAAAAGCTTTAGGTTTACACTGATTTAGCATCTGGAACACGTCTGTGGTTGTTGTTTGTGGTGACAAAACCACCAGAATTATCGGCAGCATTCTGATAAAAAAACAAACTCCAGAAATCCGGCTCTATCTACGATTTTTCTGTACAATATTCAATTGGGAATTTTTTGTATCCTGGATTTCAAATGGGGCTGCTTAAGATTTTTGGGGCCGCTCAGCGGCATTAAAAACATACAGTAGAATCATCCCTGATAAGAAAGGCCAATTACCACACAGGAAGCTCACATTATGGCAAATGGACTATATCTACAAATGTCAGAGCTCGCTATTGTATCATGATGGCGGTCATAAAACTTCCTGAGTGCTGACTGAATCTTGAATAAACTTGGTTCCCTATGCCCTAAAGTTACAACGTCTCCAAGCATGCCATCATGCATGACCATCTAGTATATAAAAAGATTTTTGATTTTTACAACATTTCCCAATTTAGACCCATATGGCACCCCCTGGGGAGCGAGACCCATCATTGGAACAAATCTGAAACACCTACCCCTAGGCCTAGGGATATCTTGTACTGAGTTTGGATGAAATTGGTTAAGTGGTTTAGGACAAGTGGTTGAAATGTGGCATGTTATCATAATTGCTTTAGTGTTGAACTTTGACCCCAAAACGTGTTACTTATTTTTAACAGTTAATGTAGTTATATCATAGTTACATTCATGAATATTAACCATGTAATATAGGTTTATGAGCATATATGCGCCATTTAATTTACAGCTCTGTTTTGGTTTGTTCCGGTTAATCGTGTTACCGGTGATGTGTGTAGTGTTTCGATTTTTTGCTCAATCTTTACAAAACAAGTCATGTCCTTGGCTATGTACCCTATATGTAGAGCTGGGCACACAAAATTAAATCTGCTATAAAAAATGATATCGAATTGTTAGACATAACTGGGCTTTCTCATTTTTTTAGTTACATATATATCAAGAATATGGAGCTCGATGTGTCAACATTACTTACAAAGTGTGACATGATCGTTATGTGTTTAAATATAAATCACCTTCACGTCTAAATCCAGTTGTTTTATTGTTCCCTTTCCATTGTATAGATCAACACTCAGCTGTTCCAAAGTCAACTTTTCTTTCAGAAATTGGCCAAGGTAATGCTGCAAAAGATATCTACATGCTCGTTTTTTCACGAACTCCGACCAGGGAAAAGTCCACGACATTTTATCAGTATATATTTATCATACAAAAGAAATATTTACAATAAAAACATTGCATCGCACATCTGACAAACCAAAACAATCTTGCGCCATTTTTGTTATTTACAGCACGTGACGTAACCTTCAAGGAGAATTCACAAAGGGGGATAATTCAAGATTTAGGCTTGTTACGAAAACACGTTTACATCAGAATATTTGTTATCGACCCAAATAAACATTCTTTAAGTGGAAAAAAGTAACTTGCGTTACTAGCAATTGCTTTTTTCATTTATTTTGCAATCCTCAAAAATATTTGAAATTGGCTGTTTTCTTGTCGTTTCTAAATTATAAATGACATCATATTTTATCAGGAACTTTTAATACTAAAAGTATTAAAAGTTCCTGATTTTATGTAGTTTTTTTGTTATGCCTGAAACTTATAATTTTCTATTAGTCTCAGATTATGCATTCTTCAATATCTCTTGTGGGCAGTCTAAAGAAATCGGAGTCTATGTGGTAAAGATGCCTGCTAAAAAGACAACCACAAGCACGATTGTAAAGAAAAAACCATATCTAACCCATACTTGCCAACTTTTTGAAATTTTCATGGGAGAGAAAACGCGCGTAGCAAAATCTTTAAATGTCTTTAATACCTATATACAATGCCCTACATGACAAAATAGAAGTGTAAACTGCCTCATTTAAGCAGTCCTGTGCAATGCACTAAGTTGAAGCAAATTGATAAGCAAGGTTTAGGAATTATACTGATGTCAAAAGTGAAAATTGTGTGTGAAAAATAGGGAGACTCCCTACTTAATAGGGAGAGTTGGCAACTATGCTAACCTTGTCAGTACTAGTCCTGCACGGAACACCAAATCAGGAACTTTTAATACATTAAAAGTTCCTGACCAAATTAACAAGGAATAAAGCCAATGTTAGATATGGTTTGTATTCAATTATTTATGTCTAACTTCAAATACTTGAGAAAAGATACAATTCAATCGAAGATAAGTACAATCGCAATGCAAATAATTAACATATCTTCAATTTAGTTTAAGAAAAGAAGGTTTAATTCAATTAAAGATTGTTACACATAAGACAAGACTACGTACTCCTCCCAGATTGTACCTACAATATATCTTCAATTGAGATCGCCATAACACAAGACGTTAAAATTGAGCACTCTTCTCGCTCCCTACTTTACACGCAGCATTAATGGAAAGGAGAAGGATTGGTTGGCTCGGTGTCAGTATAATGTGACCGAGTACGTGAAGTATCATGCCAATGTGTCTGCGGTGTGATATTTCAGTGTGACAACACTATAAAGTCGCAAGCAGACACCGTCTCGATATGACCAAAAATGAGTTAAAGGGACGCTAAACCCCAATAAAACAAATAAAACAAATCAATTGCGATCCTAACATATTTTTATTTTGACGTTAATTACTTGAAGATATGTTCGTTTCATAAAGGTTTTAGTATTGATTTGAAGGGAAGTCCGGACCTATTTTCCAAACTGTTCAAAACGGCTCCGGATAGGTTTATAAAAAAAAAGTCTTGGCCTCGAGGATGCAGCATATATCAACAACAGACAGTTGGTTAAAAATGTTGTGGACACCAGAGAAAACGGATACGGAACACAATTGTTTTTAAATCTTCATTTAATAAACCTGAAGGATTACAACGTAAAACTTTTATAAATGCAGTAACTTTTAGGCACGGGGAAACATATTTGTTCAAGATGTGACTCTGGAATAAAAAAAATAGGTGGCATGTTTTGGGGACAAAGTTAACTGTGAATATACTGCACATATATTTTAACTTAAAAAAAAATTATTTCTCCAGAACCATTATTTATTTAAACCAATTAAATCAAACTTGTCAGAAAGAATCCCAAGGTGGTGGGATTCAGATTAGTTCAAATAGTTTCCAAAATTAAAATACAAATCTTCTATCAATCTTATTTATCTGAAAAAAAGCAGAATAACACAAAATACAGGAAGGTTTCAAAAAATAAACCCATTAAAACATAGAAAGTGTGTGGTATGCATTTAAATCGGCAATTAAAACCATTATGGAAAAAAACAGAGTACGTACCTAAACCAACATGACACGGTCAAAGCCCTTGATGAACACC
This sequence comes from Pododesmus macrochisma, assembly GCA_032359645.1. Classification (NCBI taxonomy): domain Eukaryota; kingdom Metazoa; phylum Mollusca; class Bivalvia; order Pectinida; family Anomiidae; genus Pododesmus; species Pododesmus macrochisma. Next base: position 1,415 of record JAUMGZ010174775.1, on the reverse strand, counting down.
GAAACCGAACGGAAAACATACCAAAAATACAGAGCCCATGCTTATTTTAAAGCCAGGAAAACAAAAAAGAAAAAAGACCAGGATAGATACACTAGACTCCAGACAGAAGTCCAGGGTAAAATCAGAAAACAAGAAAGCATTATACGACAGCTGTGTTATGCGACAAAGATAACACCAACACATACTGGTCAGCCACCAAGGGTAAAGGGCAAGAGTTTATAGGAGGTGTACCACTGTATAATAAACAAGGATTTCTACAGCAAAGCGAACATACTCATGATCAACGAGCAATTCCAATCAGTTATCACCAAAGAGGCCCACACAAATTTTAACAAAGTCCATTTCCAACAATGAAGGACATAAACATCACTGTACAGGGAGTCTACAAACTGTTGAGGAACCAGAAACCTCATAAAGCAACAGGTCCGGACAACGGTCCATTCCTTATACTAGGATCAGCGACACACCATTCTATAGCACCGATCTTAACTCTGATCTACCAACACCCCTTGACACTGGAGAAGTTCCTCAAGACTGAAGAGATGCTTTGGTAGTGCCGATCTTCAAAAAATGTGAAAAACACATAGACCTGTATCGCTCATATCTACATTGTAAATCATGTAAAATACTGGAACATATCATATACTTTGATGTCTACAACATATTATCAGACATACAGCATGGATACTGTTGGGTCGTGTTTTGGGTCTGTTTGTGTGAGGGTGAATTAGGGAAAACACGCTAGACCACAACAACACAAATACAACAAATCCTTTTGCTGAGGCCGTGTGGCAACTGTCTTTTGCCTGTTTTAAATGAACACAAGATTCTTAAGTTAATTAGTGTCTCGAGTTTATTGAAGCGTCTCATCGAATGTGACGTCAAATTTTGTACACGTAACTAAACCCAAGAATCCTTGTTCACGTTGACCAATGAAATTGTAACATTTCTTGGTTTGAGGTAGACGCAACATTTACTGCGTGAGCCGATTTGTGCACCCCTCAGTGTAACATGAACAGAAGAGAACCCAAGCTGTTACATATTACTTAATAGTTTACAGAGAGACCAGTGATACATTGGACTCACAAAGGTTTCTTAATTAGTCGCGATTTCATATTGTATTGTGCTAACTAACCAAAGTACTTTGTGTAGGTGTTTTGACATGTTTATACAGGTTTTATCAGCAGAACTATTCTGTTCTGTTCTGTATGGGTTAATTGGCAAAAAAGACCATGTCTCATGAATGCCAGCAACTTATATAAGATTATGAATTATATAATCCTATACTACTTAAAACTTATGTTATAACAAGATATCAATGGGAAGAACTTAATTAATAATACTTATATAACATGTTCAGCTATAGATTAATTATCATATTCATTATCATAAAAAGGTTCTAATTTATTTACAAT
>JAUMGZ010174764.1:1935-14577 GCA_032359645.1 Pododesmus macrochisma | reverse complement strand
CATTGTAATAAGTCAAAAATGGCGGCGTAACCAAACGACAGTCAGACGGTAGATTGTTTACTATTCTTCACTGGATTTAAACTAAGACACGTAATGAAAAACCCGAAACATGTTTGAACATTTGGAAAATTTGCAACATTTTAAAGTACGTATAACTCAGTATTGCATGCATTTACTTTGTATCACCATTTTTAGAGCCAAATAAGCGGAAAGAAAACGAGTATAATTAAAGAATCGGTGCATTGTGCATACTGTTTCAGGCCTAATTTGTTTTTTCGGTATAATAAACAATTTATGACCCTGTAAGCAGGGTGATTCGAAGGTTTATTTACCCTTATCAGCCAGATTTCCTCGGGCTCCGCCCTCAGGAAAAATGACGGGTAAATAAACATTCGAATCACCCTGCTTAACAGGGCCATAAATGTGTATAATAAGACTTTCTTCAACTTTAAAAACATTGCTCATTGATTTCTTTACAAATATATATGCACAATGTGAATGCATGACATACCAATGGAAGGCTACTTTATTCGCATTTCCATTGCTAACGTGTCGGTCAACACAGTTGTAACAAATGTTGGTTGTCGCCCCTTGCATCCATTTGATTGAAATCGGTCCCTTTCTGTGGTCAAAGTTGTATTCCAGAAATTTTCCAGGCGGCGGACTCTGCCAGAAGAACTCTTTAGCGATGTCTTTCCAAAATCCTTCCGGGTCTTTCACAGATCTTTCATACATCTGCTTGTATTGCTCCATACTCTTGACATGACTTTCATCCTGCAAACGTTTCAAAGGTTGGAATATATCCACGCCTGTCGCTGAATCCGCCGCCATCTTGGAGCTTGGAGTTCGCGCTAGGTGCGTTCGAACTGGTTAACAAAAGTAAGTTTTGTTTTCTGTCTTGTATGTTGTAGGGTGACTACAGACGCTACGTGTCGATAGCTTTGTACTGGCTTATTTATTGAACCATGACTTTAAGAATATCTTCCGGGTGTGTCAATATTTCATGATTACGGGGGCTTATGATTGATTTATCTGCTAATCTTGTGCGATCTTTAAACAGTTAACGGGGAGATAACTCCTTTATTATCTATTGGTCAAATATTATCTTAAAGTTTTTTTTTCAAACATGAATAACTTCACTGATATAAAGAGGAATGTTGCCAAACTTGCATACGTTATTTTTCCTATTATAAGGAACCAGAATGCAGGTTGTAGAGGTCAATGTCGGATAGATGTACGTGTAGCACTACTATACACAGCCAATATATACTGGTGTATCACACTTTTTACATTACTAAGTTGTAGGCTTAACAATGCTGGAGGCATGCAGGCCCTTTTAATTAATGTGTTCCCATGTACATATACAGTAGATATTCCAGTGGTAGGAAGCTTTCGGAAATATTACTGTAACACTTGATCATTATTCATATATATGCATATAGTAGTCATGTGGATGGTATTATATATACATCAGTGAAGTAAATATACCTATTTACTTCACTGTATACATGTACATGTATATTTGTCACTGGCAAAATGTTGTGTATTAATTACTATTAACTAGTTTCTGTGGAGCTCTTCTGTGTATATTTTCATATTGGATATTTCTTCTTGCGGTATGAATTAAATGTCCAATTTGAAAAAATATACGCCGAAATTTAGCTTCCACATATAATTATAAGTTATGTATAAACATATGTCATTGTGGATTTTTTGCAATAGTATACAGTTGTCGAATTGGTTTGAGAGAAATAGAAAATTTATGGGACCAGGAGACAACAACTATTTCCCAAGGCAAAGATGAGTTGTTTTGGAGGGGGCCCATGAATTTGCTATATTTCAAGAAAACTCATTCAATAACTGTTTTAGACTGATGCAAACACTGTACATGTCCTAGAAATTAGCAATAACAATTGCCACAGTTCAGATGGTTTCATAAATTTATTCTTTTAAATAGATGGATAAAAATAAACTATAACAATAACAATAAATTGACTCTGTTCAATTCGAAATAAGGTCAATTAAAACAATGTAAGGACTTTGTAAAACGCACACAATTTTTATTATCCGTCTGTTGTGTCATTTACCCCAGCTATGTTCTAGAATAGTAAATTCATCACAGTTATGGTGACATATTTTGTGTTTTACTGTTCTTTTTGCTACTTATTAAATTGTTGCCAGTTTATCATCATCCAATGAGTTGAACCTTGTCATGCTTTTGTGCTCTGTCGAGTGTTGCGATAATCTGCACAAAATGTCAAGTTATATAATTATGACGTTGTCATCCCATTTAAGCCAAAAAAGGCTTGGCTAGTGTTTCTTTTAAGGAAATTAAAGAAGACGGAGGGAAAAAGTCTTCTCAACTATGATCCAGATCATAGTTCATTTGCTATACCTATCACAATTGCAACTTACTTAACAGTAACACATGTACACTTTTCATAGAGAAATATAAGTAAAAGTATAATCATTTAAGTTACTAAGTTTGCTCCTTTTTCGTAACATTTCTTGTCCTAAGTACTGCAACTACTGCATTATTTGATTGAATGTTAAAAATATGTGTATAACAATAAGAGTTTTCTTCCATCATTATGTCTGCAAACAAAAACAGGGGAAACAACTCTTTATGTACCTTTCTTTAGCTACAAAATTAGCATAAAGTGAGAATTCTTTCTTTGACCAGAGATCTACAGAACAAGGATCAAGGAAAAGGATAACAGAACAGAATAAGGTCAAGAAATTTAAGAACCAGTGAGAAATTTAACTTGCGCTATTCATATGGGTGAATTATTTCTGAAATAAGAATATAAACTATTAAAAAACAGGATGAGTGGAATCAACTAAGATTTAATATTGTGAAAACATTTATAATCACTCACTGATACACTTCACCTGTCATATTTCACCTTCACTTTTTGGCGATATAAAGAATAAACAATACTCCCAGTATTATGTGTTATGGAAAAAGTTTTGTCTTATTTCATTTTCTAGTACCAGTATTTTTTTCTGAGAAATCTCTTGATTTTTCTTTTGTGTTAGTGTTAATAGAATTCTTGAACTTCACCTAATAAAACTTCATTATTTGTGCAACTACACTCTTAATACTAATTTAGAGTACAGTAAAGCCAACAGCAGGCTAGAATTATTAAGTATGACCGCTAGTGGGAAAGAAAGTCTTACAGATTGGCTGATTTTCATAAAATAAGTCTATTGACATAAGTGCTTTCCAATTATGCTAAAAACAAGTACATTGTATACATGTATAGGTCAACGATCTTGTTTTTGAGATATAAGCATTTTAAATTTTGGCGGGAAAAGAACTCCTCTATAGACTTTTCGTAAGTTATATGGAACAAACTTTGATTTTTAGGTGACAGAAATAATAAGGAAAGAGAATTACAAATTTTAAAATATTTTGGTGAATGGGTATATATGGTGTATATTTTAAGAATACTATCAGAAATATAGGGGTTAATGGGCAAAATAAATCTAATGTATTATTTAGAAAAATGTCAGAGGAGTTACAAAATACTGGGTAAATATTGAAATGTGAGTAGTGGTCATCCTTTAGTGTTTTGATTTCAATCGCATAGATACTAAGTATACATTTTGTAGATCTGCTATTTTTCAGCTAGAATAACAATTTTCTTAATTCTTTTTTACCTGTGTCGCTGAAGGCGGAACACAGGTCTTGTAGCCGCTGGACTCCATCCATCCTTCCAAAACACTTTGGGGCACTATGTTTGTGTAGTCTGTATCTCCTAAGTAGATTTTTCTCAAACTTTGCACATTTATTACTGACACATTGAAGATGTGCACATCTCCTTTTGGACAGATTTGGTGAATTTTTTTTTAAAAATTCCTGTGTTGATCATGAACTAGGCAATTTTTTACACTTTCACTAACATACAGTACTGAGTTTGTGTAATCTGAATCTCCTAATATGGTACTGAGTTTGTGTAATCTGAATTTCCTACAGGTTTCAGTAGTTTTTTCTCAAACTTTGTACATTAATTACAAACATATTGAAGATGTGCACATCTCCTTTTGGAGAGATTTGGTGAATTTTTATGAATTTTCATAGAATTTCTGTGTGTTGAACTAAGCTAGCCAGTTTTCAATGGATTTCCTAAACTTTGATTTATTTAATCTATAACTCCCAAAATAATAAATGCTTTTTTCTGTATGCATAGTTTTAAAAAATAAATTGACTCAAGTTTGCCCATGGGCGACGCAGGTTAGGGCCGATTGACTCTTGTTTCAATAGTCTTATAAAGTCTACATAAGTTATGTCATCAATAACAAATGACACTCAAAGTGTTTTGATGTTGAAATTCCTTATTGAAATCAATCTTTGAATCACTGCATCAATTTTTACTAATTTTGTTTAATTACAGATTTGATTGTTTCCTGAATGGCAGTCTTTTGTAGAAATTCTCATGGATGGGTTTTAGACCAAGAACTTGTGATAAATAGAGAGTACGTGTTGGTCCTCTATGCAAACTCCATATCTAGAAAATACTACATAACGAGTCTAAAGATGAAAAATGATTTTTTTCAAATCAACAGTCCGTTTATAACCGACAGTGAGTGGCTGGCCACAAATAATCAAAATCTAAGTGATGTTTTGATGAATGAACAAGTACGAAGAGTAAGTAAACATATAACAACTGCGTCACTTTTAGGAGACCAAGGTAACGAGGGAAATGATTCAGATCTGGAGATTGAACAAAAGGAGATAACTGAGGGACCTTTCAACCTTTTGACAGCCACTTCCAGTTGTAACAATACTTCACCGGGGACGAAATTGAATGTAGGACAACCAATCATGAGTAAAAGTGCATTAAAGAGACTTCAGGTTATTACTTTTTTTTAACACAGACTATTCTATACAGTCCTTTACCATAACTTGCTGCGAAATAACTTAATGGACTTGATAATTATCATAAATTGTTAACAAGAAACTAAAAAAATCTTCAAGAATTATTTACAGGTGAGCATCAGGACCTCTTTTTGTCTCTTGTTTATCACTTTGAATAAACTAAAAGAAAAATAAGATACATACTAGGTTTTTATATACATGTAAAGATAAAGTCAATCGATATGAATTCTTAAGTACGTTTAACCTGTTCATATATAACTTTAACATTTTTTTGATAATTACTTTCAATACATCTTTGACTTTGATTGACCATGTTCACTATTTTACTTTACTTTCTAAATCTTATTGGGAGAAGAAACCTTTCTGTACCCTTTCATTTCGAAATTTAATTACAGCGTAAATTGTGTAAGCAGAGAAGAGCTGATGTGCAAGAAGGAGAAAAAATAAACCCTTCAGATAATGAAGGGTTACAGAAGCAGAAAGAATACCACAACAAAATTAAAGGAAATCTTTTTAATTCCTATAAGGAACTTTCAATTTTGGGAAAGCTTGTTGGATTTTTTTCAGAAGAGACATTCAGGGGAGATAATAATGTGTCAGCTCGTCTCGCGGCAGATAACTTAATTAAACAACAGTGAGACATTAGCTATAGATTGTATGAGGGAGAAGCACGAGGATGCCAATCAAGGATGTGTTGTAAGATTAACACAAGGTATGTTTATGCAACCAGGGCGGTAGCCTGTGGTGGGGGGTGACAAAATTCCCAGCAAATATAAATATGTGTGTGTTGGGGAAAAAAATGTTTGTTTAGTGATGATTGTACTCTTATACATGTACATATCTGAAAATTTTCTTTTTCCTATCCTTATAATTTCATTAAAAATCATGCAAAATAGTGTAATTTACTTAGTAAGGGGGGAATGGTGATAACATTTATAAGATATTGATAATTGTGTATGTTTCAAAAAAAAATTCAGGAGATAAAATTAACATATTCCTTAAATCTTTTTGAAATTCATTTTAAAACTGTGTAACTAGTGTAAATACTAAGGAAGAAAAAAACAATGAAAATCGTGATAGTTTACGCATTTACCTAAATTAAAAATATAGAGTTATTAATGATTACAAAGCTCACCTCTATATGCCTCAACCTCAAGAAAATATAAGTCTGATCAAGTATAAGAATAAGTCCTAAACATGGTCATTCAAGCAGAAAGTATAGGTCAGATCCAGCCTCTGAAACATAGTATGTGCTATGCATCCTTAGTTACATCAGCCATGTAAGTTCGGTTGATGGAGGACTTAACTATTCTTCTAAACCACAGTAATAGAACATTCTAAGTAATAGAACTGACCTCAACTATTCTTCTAAACCACAGTAATAGAACATACTAAGTCCAAATATGGTCATTCGAACGGAAAATGTAGGTCAAATCCAGGTATGCATTCTTAGTAAGTTTGGTAAATGTAGGACTTATAGGACAATACCTGATTGCAAACAAATAGCTGAACAGTTCCTGTTAGGAGGGATACGTAATTAACACAGGTACAGTCATTGAAATGTAATAATTTGCATGAAGTACCCTATTTTATTATTCATTACACTTGTGGTAGATATATAAAAAACTGGCAAATAAAAAAACTGACTTTAGTTCCCTCATCAAAATGCAATCTTTATTACAAGTATGATTAATTCAGAAGCTATATATTTATATTTTTAGAAAAATAAAGAGCATTGAAATGTTTGAATCATGTTTTATTTTACAGAACTAATTCACATGATGGCGCTAGGAAGAACATCCTACGTAAATCATCTCTTCGAGTATGATGGAGATACACCAATAGTTATCACACTGAACGGTACAGAATATGTCATACCAGCCATGTGCTCCTTTCTAATGTCAGACATTTCAAACATTTCTATCTTACATAGGCACAAAGGTAATAAATCTAAATTTATATAATTTATCATTCATTGTAGATGAAATATTATAGATAGGGGTGGAATAAAGTGGTTTCCAGAAAGTGTGTGTGTGTGTGTGTGTGTGTGTGTGTGTGTGTGCACATTTGCGTGTGTGTGTGTGTGTTGTCACATTCTTTGTTATATGATCTGTGAAATGCAAGATTATATATTAGGAACTTTGTGTATAAGATGTCAAAAACAATATGTATGCTGATTGACAGTTCAGTTAAGAAATGACATTCTGTTTGTTGTTATTCATGCATTATGAACAAGGATGCTAAGCTGCCATGCAATTTGTGACAGTCCATTGTTGTTCATAAAGCATGAATAGCAACAAACAGAATGTCATTTCTTATATTTACAATTTTAGTAACACTTTCACTAATTATAAAAATATATATTTGCAATTTTTATATTTTTTGATTTTTAATGGCTGCCCCTTCCTTAAATGGAACGTTCCAACAAATGAACAGAGAAGTGCATTCAATTATGACGTCACACAGTTCACAGAGTTCATTTTATTCATAGCATATGAATAACAATGGCACAAGTAGTGTCATTGAATGGAAAACAATGCCAATTGTAAATATATTGATATGTACTGTACATGTATACTGTAATTATAAGTTACTCTTTATTCCAATTAACTGAACTCTGTACTCACATTGATTGTTGAATATTTTCACTAAATCTCTAGGCCTTTTGAATGCAATGTTGCCAAAAACTTGCATTGGATCAAATTCACAAAAGTATGTGATACAAGCTATTACAGCTTTGGTATATTTTGAGACAGCTGTCATACTTGCCAACTTTTTGAAATTTTCATGGGGGAGAAACTGGGTAGCAAAATCTAAAAATGTCTTTAATACTTATATGCAATGCCCTATATGACAAAATAGTAGTGTAAACTGTCTCATTTAAGCAGTTCTATGCAATACACTAAGTTGAAGCCAGTTGATAAGCAAGGTTTAGGAATTATACTGATGTCAAAAGTGAAATTGTGTGTGAAAAATAGGGAGACTCACTCCTAAATAGGGAGAGTTGGCAACTATGAGCTGTGTACAATATATGTGAGAAATATATCTGGGTGTCCTTGTTAAGATCTGTGTAAGATACATCCTTCCTTTCAACCACCTCCAAGCTTGGTGTCAATGCACCAACAATTGTAAAACTTAATTATTGGGTTTAGATCTACAATTTGGAAAACAGTACAACAATACAAGTGTGGTTAACCATTCTGCTGCAGTACAGTGAATGATCATTCATAAAGTTATGCATTGTAAACCATTCTGAATTTTCAGATTTTCAGCCATTTAATTTAATCGTGATGGATCCACCATGGACTAACAAGTCACTTAACATGCTTAAAAGGAAGAAGCTGTGAGTCATTTTTTACTTAATTATTATATAATCAATATGGCATTGCATAAATGTGTGGTCATTTTGTGGATTCATAAATTATAAAACTCCACTCAATTAGATCTAATCATGTATGTTCTAGTAAAATGATTACCATTCTGGGATGGTTTTTAAAATATAGAATAATCTATCACTTCAATATGATTGTACATCTGTATATGTTAAAATCAGGCAATTTCCTCGCTCCCTACTAAAGGCTCAGCATTTCTGGGTAGGGGATTTAGGACTGGTTGGCTCTGTGTCAGGATAATGTGACCGAGCAAAGAATCATGTCAATGTGTCTGCAGTATGATATTTCAGTGAGACAACAAGCAGACACTGTCGCGATATGACCTATTCATGAGTTGAAGGGACCTATAAACCCCAATAAAATAAAACAAACATTTAGTTATACTACTCTACTTAACATATCTGTGGCTGTCATTTATTGTTGTGAAAGGGGAGATTCAGTGATATTTTTCATAAAAGGCAAAAGAAAATATTTGAAAATACTTTGTTTAAACATAGACGTTTTTAATCTATAAACTAAAGCATACATTACTAAAAACAACTTCAAACTTGAATGGTGAAAGATTACAATCTTCTGAATTCTTGTATTTAAAGAATGATCTTTAAATATTTCAACTGTATTCAGGAATTAAAAGAATAAATCTATGTGCACTTGATGAGACCCAAATAGATTAATTCAAAATAAAAAAAGGCATTGCATTGGAAATTGATTGTTTTAATAAAGACCAGACACAGAAAAAAAAAAGTTTTTACCACACAGGAAATTGTCATTATTGTCTAAATTTACTGATGCCATGGCAACTGCGAGCTCTTTGGAGTAAGAAAATTTAACATTTTGCTAATAGAAAGTGCAGAAACAAGACAAAAAACGAATTTAAGGAATTAAAACACTCAGTATTTGTTATTAAGTTTGTTGCAATATTCATTTATAAGCGTTTTCTTTTTTTGTATTCTAGTTACAACGTTATGTCAAATGAAAACCTCCTTGACATCCCCTTGACTACATTGGCAGCAAAGCATTGTTTAGTGGTTGTCTGGGTAACCAATAAATGGACACATATAGAGTTTGTCAAAGGAGAGCTGTTTCCTCACTGGTCAGTTCAGTTCTTGGCTGAATGGCAGTGGGTCAAGGTAACATCTATTTTTACTCTCTTATCCAGCATGTTTGTAAATTCAATTAATGAACCTTTAATTCATATTTGCCGTATTTCAGCTTCTTGTTGAAGTTCAAGATCAACATTTGTTATCCAGCTTTACATTTTGTCTTTAAATTTAGGAGATATGACATCTGAGCCAGAAGGACAGATGACCAAGAAAAACGCCAGCAAGTATCAAAAACATACCAAAAATTGCATCATAAATAATTTCAGAATGACTGGGAATGTTCAGTCAACCAATTGAATGCTGTGGTTAAACAGATAAATGGGATCCTACCATTCCCAAATAGTCAACAGAGTTGGGGGGACTCAAACCACAAACATTTGAAATTTTTTGAAAAATAAACTTTCTTCACATTAAGTCATTACTCAACAAGAACCAAATATAGGAGTGGCCATACAAATTTGAAGTATGTATAAATATATAAAACATATCTTATACTGTAAACATTTTGTAGGTTACAACTTCAGGAAAGATGGTTCTAGACTTGGAGAATCAACCTAAAAAACCATATGAAACCTTGCTCATTGGATGCTATAACCCTAACCAAGGGGAGGTAACCCCTATGACAATACCCAACAACAAAGTATTACTGAGTGTTCCCTGCAGTCTACATTCCAGTAAACCTTCACTTCAAGGTAAATAATATTGTACTGCTGAGTATTCACTGCAATATAAAATATCATAGTTGCCAACTCTCCCTATTTAGGAGGGAGTCTCCCTATTTTTCACACACAATTTTACTTCTGACATCAGAATAATTCATAAACCTTGCTTACAACTTGCTTTAACTTAGTGTATTGCACAGAACTGCTTAAATGAGGCAGTTTACACTACTTCTTTGTCATATAAGGCATTGTATATAGATATTAAAAACATTTTAAGATTTTGCTACGCGTTTACTCCCCCATTAAAATTTCAAAAAGTTGGCAAGTATGAATTATACTTATTCATGACATTACACACTAGTTTTTGGCAGAAAAGAAGTTACTATGTATAGTCAAACCTGTCTATAAAGACCACCCAAGAGACTAGAAACAATTGCTCTTTATATGGAGGTAGTCTTTATATACAGGTAACATTTGTGTAATAAGACTTCAAGGGACCTGATTTTAGTGGCCTTTATGTACAGATGGTCTCTTTATAAAGGTGGACACTAGAGCAGGTGCACACTTGTTGTTACTGATATATTTTATCCCAAACCATATAAATATACATGATTGTAAACTAAAATAGGTCATCAATGAATATAACATCTTTAAGAGGGAAGAGCAGGTACCTGTCCTTCATCCCAGAGATAAGTAAGCTTATTATTATATAAATATATATATCTGTATTGAATGTTCCTTCAGTTTTTCCTTATGCTCACTCCAGTTACTGAATAATGAAATACATTTAACATACCTGTGTATGTAAGCTATATTGACTTTTAAATTTAATTTTAATTAATATTAGATGTGTTTTTGGAGTATTTACCACCATCGCCCAAGTGTCTAGAGCTCTTTGCCAGAAATCTACATCCCAAATGGACAAGTTGGGGTAATGAGGTGAGAAATGTTGCGTCAAACTACAGCTGTGAATTTGCATACTATCACATTACTAGTGTCCAATGTAATGATCTGTTAAGTAAAGTACTACTACTGTGTAAAAAGCCCACAATTAAATTAAATCTACTTTAACAAACAAGGATTATCAAAACATTTAATAAAACATAGGTTTCATTACTTTATTTTTCAATGTGTTCTCTGTTAATACAGCACTGTGCACCTTTGTTTATAAATTATTTTACATACTATTTCAGTACTTGTTTTGCAAATGCAGATAAATAATGTAATTTTTTTTATAATTTCAGGTATTAAAACATCAAGATGTCAAGTTGTATGAAGTATTTGGATAAAAATATTGTCAAGATTACAAGCTGTTTCAATTTTTTATCAGTCCATCTGGACCAAAGTCTGTCCGTTGTTTACTTTTGCTTTAAATAACATCTCCTCTGAAACTACTGGGCAGATTTCAAATTTGGCTGGAAGCATCCTTAGGAGAAGCGGATTCAAGATTGCACAAATGAAGTCCCTGACCCCCAGGGGACAGGTGGGCGTGGCTTAAGGGGTAAAATTGACCGTTTGCCTTAAACGAAATTTCCTCTGAGACTATTGGGCAGATTTCAACTAAATCTGGCTGGAAGCATCCTCAGGAGAAAGGGATTCAAGATTGTACAAATGAAGTCCCTGACCCCCCCAAGGGGACAGGTGGGCGGGGCCAAAAGGGGTAAATTTGATAGTATTCCTTTTAACGACTTCTCTGAAACTACTGGGCTGATTTCACAAGGCCTCATGGGCCTCTTGTTGTGAATCACCTCTGCAAATCTAAGAACCTTGCAGAGAAATTTGAGAGTAAAAACATTAAATTGTTGTCTAGATGTCAAGGCTCTAGGATTCTACTGTAGAAAGTGTTAATCCCTGATATAATAACAGAGTAATAATGGTTTATTGCATAAGTTGTAAGGTCAAGTTTAAGGTCAAGATCCATGTTTCAAGAGTTATTGCCCTTTTTCTGTTACATAATTTTAGTTCTTCACAATTACTTTAAAGGAAGCAGAATGATATTTTGTATCTCTACAATATAAAAGCAATCTGTCAAAAATATCTATAACTCGATCAAAGATTCTTCTTTTATAAATCCCTAAAAATATAATTTTGATGAGGGGAATCTGTGTCGTAGGGACACACACATGTCCCATATAGTATTAGCGTATATTTATTAACCCACTTGAAGGGTATCATAGCCTTACACAAAGAACAGAGAAATTGTAAACTTGTTGACTGCAATATGAAGACATTCATATACTTCTAGGCAAAGTTTTATACAATCTGATTAAAACCAGATCTAATTTGCTCAAGTTTTTGCAGTGACATACCAATACCGGGACCATGTTAGATCTGGTTTTAATGATTTTGAGCTTTATATGAGTAAACGGACCAGATTACATGAGAGAATGCAAGCAGACATAATGAAACAAGAAGAAATAGGATCAACAGAACAAAGGATATTGACAAGTAAATAGACCAGATTACATGAGAGAATGCAAACAAAGACAATGAAACAAGAAGAAATAGGATCAACAGAACAAAGGTTATTGACAAGTAAATAGACCAGATTACATGAGAGAATGCAAACAAAGACAATGAAACAAGAAGAAATAGGATCAACA
>JAUMGZ010174753.1:0-14581 GCA_032359645.1 Pododesmus macrochisma | reverse complement strand
GGGGGCCGAGCCCCTTTATTTGAACAAATCTGAATCCCCTTCCCCTAGGGATACTTCCTACCAAGTTTGGATGAAATTGGTCCAGTGGTTTAATAGAAGAAGTCGAAAATGTGGAAAGTTTACGATGGACGACGGACGGACGGACGGACGGACGACGGACGGGATTAGTATGGGGAAAGTCCACCTTGGACCTTTGGTCCAGATGGACTAAAAACACATTAATCTTACTACTGTTACTATAACAGTTGCTATAAATCAACAACATGAGTTGTTCCCATGTTGGAAATTTATTTTATACTACACAACTGAAACGAACCTATTGCTTCCATGGCATGTAAAATAAATAATTGTTCATCAAAACTTTAGAAATGAAGTGAATCACATAAGAATGTAATGAAAAATAAGGAACTGGCATTCTTAATCGTGTTTAAATGATACATATTTACAAAACTATATATTTTATCTCCGAAAACAGTGTCCAAAAGCTTACGGTCTTTCTCCGCCTGGCTTTAAGAAGTTGTCATGTTTTGAGTTTTTTGTCACTGTTGTGTTTGTTGGCTTTCTTTTTACTAGAAGTTTTCTCTGTTTTTCAATTTCTTCTCTGTCTTGGGTTATCCGTTCTTGTTGTCTGCAATTGAAATTCAATTTGTTAAATTAAACTTTAAGATAAACAAGATAAGTACAGGCAATGAACAATCTGTTTGCTTTATTAGACAATTTTAACATTACATGTACTTTCACAATCTTTCAGTGAAACTGTGATGAGAGAAAATGAATTTAACTCAACTTTGTGATTGCATACGGTTATTTAAGATGGTCAAAGTGTTTTATATCCTAAGTATGTTATACATGACAATTAGGCACTGTCACGCAACATAATATATTGACACTACATGGTGCATAAAACACAAAAAAGTAGCTTAGAAATTTTCTATTTATCATTGTTGCTACATTAATTTCAAAATGTCTTCAATATGAGGAAAGACTTAACACTTCTTGTAAAGTGAAAGGCCAGATATAACTATAGACTTCAGCCTACAATCAGATTTACAAGTCATATATTAACCTCAGGCAACGAGTCTTACTAATATTTGTTGAAGTAGCTTTATACTTGCACAGTTCCAAAGTTTGCTATTCACTTGATTGTAACTCATTTTAGTGCTAACCAACTCTAACATTATTTGGTTTAGCTCACTGAATCCTTTTCCCTCAAGTATGCTTTCAATATCAAGTTGGTTATAATTGGTTCAATGGTTTCGGAAAAGTGAAAATTTAAGATATATACTATTATTATGGTACTGTAAAACTTGGATGCCAAAATAGTCTAAAACCTATTTTTTATCATACAGTGATGCACACCACGAAAAAATTTGGTTCTCTGTGGCCAAATGTTACTAAGTATGCAAGTATTACACTCTAGGCCTTCTAGTTTATTAGGAAAAGATTTTAAAATGTCCCCAATTGTGGCCCTTTCGTGGTGCCCTGTGTAGGCCAAGCTGTCTTCTTTGAACAAATTTGAATCAAAAATGTGAAATGATAGTGTACTATATGTGCAATAATGGTCTTGTTGAACTTTGACCCAAAAATGCATAACTTTTTTGATCTTGGGCGACACCTTGAATGAACGTCACTTTACATCCAAGATAAATAATATAAGCATTGAACTCCAGGCCTTCTAGTTAATTATGATTTTTAAATTTGGTCAACGTTCCCTTTTTAAGCCTGTACAAGTGCCCTCTGGAGACCAAGTCACATTGATTAAACAAATCTGAATCCTCTTCCCCTAGGGGTGCTTTCTACCAAGTTTGGTTGCAATTGATACACTTGTTTTAAAAACTCAAAAATGTGAAAAGTTCACATATGTGCCACTACCGGTATTAAACTCTAGTCGTTCTAGATTATTACAAGAATTAAGATATTTTGTTGAGTTTTCCAAATTTTGGTTCCATACTAGCATCCTCTGGTGACCAGACCCCATCATCACTGAACAACCCAGAACCTTTTCCCCTTTGATTTTTTCTTCTAGTTGGGTTGATTTTGGTCCAGCGGTTTTAGAAGTCGAAAATTTAACAGAAAACAACAACATATGGGATTTTTACGAGAAAAGTCTACCTTGGACATTTGGTTAAGATGGACTAAAAATCATAGCAAATGAAGTTAACCCTTTCAATATTAATAGCAGAATCTTTTTATCTTAAAATGTCCCAAAATGTGCAATCTTGGATTGAGGCCAAATTAATCTACCTGCCTTAATCATTAAACAGAAATGTGCAAAATGTTGTCAAATCTGAAGAATTGTGGATAATAGTTTTATAATAATAGTTCAACAAAACCAAGAAAATACTTCATAAGATCTGTAAATGCCCAGCCATCCACCCAGTTCTCCACAAATGTAGCACCCTGTCTCTGAGTGACAAACTGCCCTAGTCGTAGGCGATCACCCATACATTTCTGCCGCGTTGTCTTCTTTTCAAGTTTGCTCTATAAAAAATAAAAACATCAATCAAATGCTACAAAACAAATCCTGCAGAAACCATATGCTATTAAATATCAACAAGAGATCCAGATGGATCTTGACACTCACTAGGAACTGATTTACGAAGTTATTTGGACAAAACTTTGTTATAAAGTTTATTTTTAGTAAAAATTGACTAAAGCATTTAGATTCATTAAAAGAAATTCAAGACGATTGCAATTTGCCTCTTTAAAAGTAATTTCACATGTCAAAGTGTTGACTATTCAAAATTAAAATTACTAACGAGAGGTACAGTGAAAGTCACATCTTCCAAAAAGATTTCTTTAGGAGATGCAATAACAGGATTTTTATGTTGACCCAGGGTCAGCTATCTTGGATTTTATATTCTCAAAAAAGCCCATGCATACATTTTAAGAAGTTTTCACACAAAATTATCAAGTTTAAAGAATGTTTGCAAAAACTATTGTTGATACTTCTTTATGTGTGTGTTGATGCATTCCTTTAGTTGTGTTAAACTTCTGCCAAGTTTAATCAAAATTTATTTAAAAACAGATGTAAATTTAGTTAGGTGCACAAAAGTATTCACACACAATGACAATGTCAATGATAAATATTTATCTAGAATCAGTATACATAATAACATAAGCTCTTTTGACCGACATAAACATTAAGTTCAATACAAAATTTCCTTTGCTATGTTTTGCAGTTTTAAAAGTATCTAAAATCTACATCTTATATTACAAAGGGAAAAGAACAATTACCTTTATTGTAAGGCTAAATAGTTATTCAAAAGAGTTTTAAATTGAGGATTAAGTACATAGCACTTATTGACTTCTTCATTTATACAAACAAAATATCACTTACCTTTTCTACCAAAAGTGACTTATTAACATTGAGACATTTCTGTAAATTTTCTTTGTGTTTTTCTATTAATTTTTGCTGGGCTGTGAGTTGTCGCCTTAATTCATCATTTTGCTGATAAATAAAACAAAAACAAAACAGTCATGAGTTTATATATATCAATTCATTACATCTATTATTTATATGAATATACATTGGCCTTATGAAATGTGACACCTGCACATAATCATGACAGGAAAAAAAGAATGAACAAAGAAGAGTACATTATGTTTTCCAGTCATCCCTTAAATAACAACTGGCGCATTAGGCTTAATGTCCATCTGGTTGGAACATCAAATATATGTATTTGATATATCAATTGATGACTTATATATGGTTATTTAATTTTTGAAATTTTGTCAAGTTTTCCGATTTTTGTTCCCACAGTAGCACCCTCTCCAAAGGATGCCTTCAACCAACTTAAAATTGATCAGTTAGTTGTGGAGGGATGTTTGACTTCAAAACTTAATATATTTGTTACATCTGTATCTATTTTGATTCGAGGTTACACCTCTAACAATTTGGATTTTATGATCTGAATTTACTACATATATCTGCAAGCATTTAACTTTAAGGTCTTCTAGTTTATAAGAAAAAGATTTTTGAAATGTTTGTCAAATTTTCCCTATATTGGTCCCTATTGGTGCATTCTGAGAGCTGAGGCCCATCATTTTAGCAAATCTGAATTTCCTTCCTTCAGTATGCTTTTTAAGCTTGGTTAAAATTGGTCAACTAGTTTGGGAAACATTGAAAAATGTTCAATAGTATCGGAAAAGTCAAAATGTGAAATGTTAACACTATAACGGTAATGTTGACTTCTGACCTCAGGTTCATACATTGAACAAAATTGTTTCTCCATGCTTTTTACGACATATACCTTCTATGAAATTTTCCCCATTTCAGCTCCCTGTTGGGGCACCTTAGAAACAGAGCCAAATCATTTCAACAATCTGAATAACCTAGGTTGCTCCTTTCCAAAAATGGCTGAAATCGGCCCAATGGTTTTATAGGAGAAGTCAACATATGTGAAAAGTAAACATATGTACTATACCGATAATACCCAAAATACATAACATGTTTTTGAACTTTGGGTCACGCCTTAACAAACTTGGTTCTGCATGTCCCAAGGTTATAAAATATATAAGAATGAAGCTCTAGGCCTTCAAGTTTTGAAGATTTTGACATTTTGCCACTCTAGTGGTGCCTCCTGGAAGACAAGCTTCATCGTTTGAACAAATCTGAATCTCCATTCCATGGGATGCTTCATACCAAGTTTGATTGAAATTGATCCAGTACATATTGAAATTTTGAAAATGTGGAAGGTGAACAATGGTCAGGATTTATATGGGAAAATTCCACCTTGGACTTTTGAACCCTGAAGATTAACAACCCAGTCTACTTGTTTTCTTTTTCCTTTACATTCCAACATCTTGAGCATGTAGTCTACCGTACAAATAGCATACCAAATTGCCCAAGAACTCTTACATCTTGAGCACGTAGTCTACAGTACAAATAGCATACCAATTTGCCCAAGAACTCTTACATCTTGAGCATGTAGTCTATCGGACAAATAGCATACCAATTTGCCCAAGAACTCTTACATCTTGAGCATGTAGTCTATCGGACAAATAGCATACCGATTTGCCCAAGAACTCTTACATCTAGCATACCAATTTGCCCAAGAACTCTTACATCTAGCATACCAATTTGCCCAAGAACTCTTAAATCTCGAGCATGTAGTCTATCGGACAAATAGCATAACAATTTGTCTAAGAAATCTTATCTGCAAAGTGCAAGCAATATACTTTTTAGCTAGTGATGGGAGATCCGTTTCAAAAATCATATTCATTGCTAGAGCTCTCTGTGACTGGTTATAAATCATCTGCAATATTGTTTTATCTTTATTGCCCAATGTTATATTTGTGTTGGACTTGCATTCTACTACAGGTGCTTTGATTACGATATTCCAAGATTGATTATGGCAATTCATAATGGATGATCGGCATCAACAAACCTTAATCAATCAACAATCTAACAATCTATTATACAGTCAAACCTGCCTTAAAGGCCACCTCTTTTTAACAACCACCTGTCTTTAAAGGCCAGCATTTTTAGATCCTTACTCTACATATTTCAACTAAGTTGAACCTGTATTAAAAAGCCACCTGTCTATAAAGGCCACTTTTCTTGGTTCCCTAGAGTGGTCATTAAAGACAGGTTTGACTGTATTTGATCCTCGGCCCAACATTAAAATTAGCTATTATGACTAATGATCAATTTTCATCCTATCAACCTAGATCTCCTTGTAGTTAAGGATAAGAAGGAAAGAACCTGTGGTATAGAGAAAGGTAAAAAGTAACCTAACAACATTTGGCAATGGCATAGATAATTTGGAATCATATCATTACCCGTAGTAGCTCATCAATACGACCATCTTTCTGTTCTAGGTCGTTAGATGACTTGCTTTCTAATGCATGAAGTTGTTGCTGAGTCATATCCGTCTGAAACACGAGAAATAGTACACAGATGTATTATTTACAATATTTAGTTACAGTTATACACAGAGAATAGTTTTTATACATAGTAGTTCCTTAATCTTAAATATTAAAGAATAATCTTTGAAAGTTTTGTTTTCGTACTTTAGGCTTTTTTACTCATTTTCAAAAACGACTTAAGTTAAAGGGCATAAATGGCACATCAACGAATTAGCCTATATGAAATATTATAACTGTAACATTATATAATCATGATATGATGAAGTTGTATCGTAAACTTCTTCAGTATACATGTTAAATTATAAACATGGTTGTATGGTCCCATTTTTGACCAGGTGACCCTACTAGTCCTGACAAGGAATCAAACAAGAATGTAATGCAAGAACTGTCAAATTTTGATCATGTGACAATCTTTAGATTTTTTTTTACTTACAGACCTGGAGACGAGACACATAATTAAGACACTTCTTGAATTGCATGTCCTAGTGATCTGAGATTACATTTTTGGTCAAAATTTGTCAAGTGCTTTTGAGAGAAGTTGATTTTTAATGTTTACAGACAAGACAACTAACAAAAGTCATATGTGAGGAACAAATGAAACGTGAAACAGTTGTAATGTTAAATGAAAATGTCACTATAATACTTGTATCCCGAGTTATATGTCAATCACAATGTTGGTTGTAAAAACAATCCATTTTTAAGTTTGTTTATCGAAGGCTACTAAGTGACTAGGATTAGACATCATTAGCCTACCTGTATTGCTTTATTACAGTTATATAATGGTACTGGAGGATAGCCCATACTGTCTGAATTACTATGACTACTTGGAGACGGGGCTGTGTACGTATACGAGGAACCTTGGGGGGATGGTGACTTGGTCCCAATTGACTGAGTATTTGTACTGCGACTAGGAGACTGATTTTGCTGAAAAGATACACAAAAAATAACATATTAGCATACAAGTATATTGTCTTTAAGGCAACAAAGAAATTGATTGTAACCTGTCTCTCTACCAACTTTTTTTTTTTATAAGTGGGTACATAATTGGTTGACAAAATATTGTAAAATGTTCACAAAAAATATGCTCTATCTAAAGGAAATGTCCTCATTTTCATTCATTTACATAGAATTATAATATAGACAGGGAGAGGGGAAATAAACTTATTTAAGTTGATCCAAGTATAATAGGTTTGTTACAGATACAGAAGAAACTATTTTCTAACTCTTCTGTTGACCCTTGAACTGAGGGTTGGTTTCCAAATAAGAACTGTCATAAAACGTAGGATTTCTCAACTGACAAAATGAAATTTACTTCAAATGATGGGAATAAGTGACATTCTAGTTATCTTTAGTTGGCTTTACTAACCCAGTGATAATTAAAGGCAATCAGTTATCAAATACTATCAGAAATAACAAATACAGAAGGAAGGCTTTATAACTGAGTTTTAGGTGTACATACAAACTTGCACACTTGATATTTTCTTATTCTACCTTGTTTCCAATGGTCTTTAGAAAATTTAATTGCTAATGTTAGTTTTTCAATCAAGTAATTTTTCATTTGAATTCACAGATTATATAATTGGGAGGGGATCTTCTTGTATCTAAGTACACATCTTGCTGTTTGTTATCGCAATATTGTGTATCTATCAATAAAATTCTTCACAATACCACAGCACCGGCCAGTTGGTATCTTTTGAAATATTTCCATTAGTGTTCTTTTGTATGTAGATATATATTGTTTTTTTGTTGTTTATTTTCATTTGTAGTTTTACATTTGTTTGTCGACATAATTACATAAATGTCAGTGCTTGTAATGTAGTAAATGCATATGCATGCTTATGGATCACAATTGTAAACTATCTTTTCCATTTACACATGCACTTGTAAAATATTCAACATTTAGGCATGATATTGTTTACCGAAATTTGCTTGGGTGCATATCAGCAAAGACTACAGTTGTGTTCACATGATCATAAATGCCAACATTTGAAAATCAGTTTGGTCATTGTAAAGCATTATTTTTACTTTAAGAAAGTAAATGCTTTGAACAATAAATCATACATGCATTCGCCTATTTAGGGGATTATTCAAATTCTCAAATGGTCTTAAAGTATGTATTTTTTCAAACGAGAGGGGACTTGTGTGCTTGCATATCGCTTTTAAAGAAACGTCTAGCTGATCCCAGCTTCTCTGGGTCTTAGTTACATTTTAAGAATATTCTCATTTGAAATGGCAAACCTTTATTACAACCCATTGTCCAATGAGATGAGAAAATCATGGAAATTATTGGAATGATGTAACGTTTTTAAGAAACTTGTATAAATTGAAGTTCTTGGGTAAAAATGTAGGGAATGCATGGTCACAGTGCCAGAACTAAGAGCCTTCCACTCATCACTGAATAAGCCAATCGCATACGAGCCAATAAACAGTTCAGTTTGATGTCTAGCAATAATGTACTATTGAAAGTTAAGTAGATACTTTTATTTACCCACCATACAGAAAGATGTGTTCATTAAGAAAGACATTGGTAAACTACCCGACACTTTTTACAATTTTCTAATGTGATCAACTGAGTGAAGATATGTAAATAAGAAGATTTACAATAATTTTTACCTTGAAATATTCGTTAATTTTCTTTCCGTTGGGTTCTTGTCTGTTTGACTTTGGTGTATCTGTTGAATACATAAACAAGAATCTGTTAAGTATATGAAAGCAACATATAAGTATTGCATAATTAAATTTAACTAGAAATGTCAGAGCAACCAAATTTGCCCCATGCTGTCATCACATAACAAAACAGAACTTAGGTTCTGCAGAACACAAAAACACTCCCTTTGGTGGTGAACGAAAGAAGCATGCATACGTTCAGCACCAATATGAAGACTGTGATGGCATATTGAACAAGTGAATGTTTGTAAAAGATGTATGAGACTAAGGATAGATAAGGAACTTTTGACTGATTCATTGGTACACAAAATTCAACCCTACATTATTTGTGACCAATATCCTTTCTACTCTCTACACATCAAAGGGATTTTTTTATATGACTTTTATTAGATGTTGACAAGATTTATCATTGTCTCAATGTCCAAACTTCAGAGTGGAAGATTATCATTGTCTCAATGTCCAAACTTCAGAGTGGAAGAGGAAATTGATTGCATTCATACAAAACAAAGTTGTCCCAGAGAATTCTACAGAAATTTTAGGAGAACAGGGGAAGTAACTCTGGCAAAAATCACAGTGATATCATTTAAGTATGCAACACTCCACTATCCAATGATGCATGTGCATACCAAATTTGGTAAACACATGGTAAAATATTATTGAAGTTGAACTCCTTACATGAGGTCATCTACAAAACAACAGACATACAAATTTGGTAAACACATGGTAAAATATTATTGAAGTTGAACTCCTTACATGAGGTCATCTACAAAACAACAGACACACATGGTGGGACCATTATACCACCATAACAGTACTTTATTCCTGGGGTAATATAAAATAAACTTTGTTTAATTGAGGTATGTTGACTTTCAAGACTAAATATAAATCCTGGTTTAATCAAGCTCTGCTGACTTTTAAGACTGAAAGTATATTCCTTTTTACATTTAAAGCTGTAACGTTTACTTTACTTCTTTGTTTCTCCATTATCACACGGCATGCACCACACTATACTAATACAAATGACAAAGCTATATATATATAAGCCAATCAATTGCAAGACACATTAAAATGTTATTTAAGACGTTACTCATCTAAAATCAATGTTGTATGTGGTTTTTTGTGATTAATATTACAGCAAAACATGTATGATGCAAACACTTATTTTTCTGCTGATTAACAATTTTAATACTAAGAGAATATTTGAACTATCTTCAATTCTATCATCAATACTAAAAGTGTCTTTCTACAATGTTTGGACCATTTTAAATTTTATCTTCAACATCAATAGATTGTCTTTGTGCATGTGTGATGTTGTGACCTTCTAATATGTTTGTGCTGAGTGTATTATAACAACTGTTTGCTGGATATTCACCTTGATATACTCAGCAAAATCATAGATAAGTGCAGAATCCTTGATCAGTTTTCTGACCGACTACACCTGACAACACTGCTTTAAATGTAGCTTATGGTTTATTGCTAAATAGAATTGTGTTTGTTGCAGTGCACTTCAAACTGTTGATATTCATTACAAATAACAAGGTTGTACACATATGATAAAAGAGAGAACGTTGCTGACGATTAGGTTACAAACAAGAATATATATCACTGGAAAAGCCCACAGCACTTGATACAATATCTGGATATCAACCCATCAGATTCTGTTACCAACACTTACAATAACCTGGTGTGTGCATGTTTAAAATGAAAATCTACTGTTCCTATCAAAAATCAAACTGATAAGGAGGACTCCATTTCCTCACAAGAATTCAGCACGGGTCTTTCTTATCCTCTGTCCTTGACATTTCACACTATAAATCACCTATGTTAACACAACACTTCAACACAAATTAGAGTGAATACAAATTACCATATAAAATGCTTTAAGACATAGAATACATGTGTAATGTGATGGTTATAATCTTAAATGCTTTTTCTTCCTACATGTCCTACGAATACTTTGTTGCAAGAGTTCATTCACCCATGTTAATTCATGAATACTAGTTACAATTGAAAAATGCCCAACAATGCTGCCCTTGGGTGAGGAGAAGAAAGGTAAGGGGACACTAACTGTATATAAACGGTAGTATGTTACTATAGCTGTGACTGAGACATCTGAGTCAGAATGTGCTATAACGACACATAATCTTCTATAAGTTTACCTTTATAATACACAAGGTTACCAACGGTGACACTACTCTAGCCTACACAGCCCCCCATTGACCTGTAGTGTTATCTACACAGCATATATATACAGCCAATTAACATATTACAACATGTTAACCTGTGTATAGGGCAGTACTGGCTGATGGTCTGTTTACACTGTGCCAAATTAACACCAACAATACACAACCAAGATACATTTTCTCCAGTCATCTATGAAATCAATACTTCCTACATTACAGAGATACAGAAAATATTGACATCTGTTTATGGAGAAATCCTACAAAAATATTCTTTATGCTGTGCACGCAATCTCTTTATTATATTGGAAAATTGGTCAGCAAAATATTTATTGTCAGACCAGCGAGAAATTTTCCAATAATTGAACTATCCGGAGTTGAAATCAATTATCTATCGAGATTTATGGGTATAATTTCATGTATCTTCTCTAAGCTTCGTGCACAGTGGAAACAGCCTATTTAACCCAAGCAAGATAAATCAATCATTTAGGGCACTTCCTAGTTATAAACCAATACAGTGTCTCCTTACAAGACTCTATGCATGGCCTCACTACATACAAAACATAAGCATATTATCTCCGATACATATATGGTGTTTCACACCACATGTGTGATCACTATATGTATATGCTGGCACTGGGCTGATAATAGACTGCTACATGTCCACAGTAGCAGTCAGTGATCTACTTACACAAACACAGCTACTACAATTTATTTGGGTGAACATTTAATATGCTACTATATATCCTACACATATGGCCTAACGTTATACATGTAGGGAACAATTCAAATCATATCTGGTTGTTTGCATTATACTGATATATGAAACCAAGCAACTTTTGAATACAAACCATGCTGAATTTAAAGGTTAAGATTAAGAATGATATAACATATATCCTTGTTTAGTTAAAAAAAAAACAGTACTTCAAATATACGCGTAGTCTCTCTCTCTCTCTCTCTCTATCTATCTCGTGCACACATAGACTCTCTCTCTTTCTCTTCCTCCCTCCCTTCCCCCCTCTCTCTCTCTGTCTCTCACAGGTAGACACACACTCTCTCTCTCTGTCTCTCTCTCTTCCTCCCTCCCTCTCTCTGTCTCTATCTCTCTCTCACAGGTAGACACACTCTCTCTCTCTCTGTGTGTCTCTCTCTCTCTCTCTCTCTCTGTCTCTCACAGGTAGACACTCTCTCTCTGTCTCTCACACACACACGTAGACACACACTCTCTCTCTATTCAATTCCTAAATAGTACAAACAGATGTAGTAAAGATCACTTTTTAAGAGTGCAAGTACTCAAACAGTGCCATAATCTATTGATTCATATATTACTGATAGAGGGACCTTAGAGCCAGGGATACTTTTTGCTTGGCACACTGATAGCTGAACCATAGCTTAATACACATACATAAATTATATACTGTCCATTAAAGCTTATTACATGAGAGATGCACAGAGAAGATGTGTGAATTGTTAGGTAACCATCATCATGGGGACTGCAACACTATTGATCTTTTCTTCTTGTACAGATGATATGTGGCTTGTAGTCACAGTCAACATATATAGGTAAACACCATGTTATTTAGCATCTTGTACAGACACAGCAGCTGATACACCGTCACCGATCTAACCAACAATGCAACAGGCTCACGCACAGCAATCTCTATCACACAGACAATTTTAAAACAAATCTAAATCACTTCACTACTAATTCAGTTAGCAAGTTTTAAGTTATAGTCTATTTCATGGGCTTATTGCAGATCAATGTCAAGGTTAAACATGTACCTGCTTTGTGAAGACATTATTCATACACTTTATACATACATATATATATAAACATTTAGGTAAATTACACACATGTACAGGAGCTTTTTGTTACACAGCACTTATATATACATATATAAATTTGTGGTTAACTTACAACATGGTATATTTAAAAATACGCTCATATGTCTAGTCTATATCTACTACTGCAAGAAACAATGAATGTACTGCCCACTGTATATATATACACAAAACATGCACATACAATATCTACATCAATAATATTAACTGATAAAATAACACGGCTGTTAAATAGTGCAAACAAGGATGAAAACACATCATGATAAGTGTGTTTTGATTAACATGTATTTGTTACAATTTTTTTTTTTTTTTTTAAATTTTCAACATACATAATTTTAGGTCTCCCTACAAGCCTTAACATTCTTATGGGTTGTTCAGCAGAACAAGAGGACTGTTTGTGGAATGTTAAATGCATATTCCATTTTTTTTAAAGTAAAAAAATGTTTTAAAAGTGTCAAATTATGCTCTTTACTGAACTAATTCAAAGTTTTTCTTTGGATATAAAGCCCAAAACTTGTTAATTTCTGTTCTAACATCAATCTGTGAGCGGGGATATTACGACTGCCAGAATTTTATATGCAGGTCCAAGATACAATGGTTTCCATCACTTTGTGTGGACCCTCCTCTCCCCTCTATTTATAAATAATATAAATATTTCAGTTATTACTTAAATCTTTTGATTTAACAAGAGGCTCATCAGGCCTTAACAGTCACCCGAGAAATCCAGGTCAAACATTTGTCAAACATTTTTACGAGTAATCATCATTCTATATAAAGATTGCCCTGCCCCTTTTGAAACTTACCCTACCCAACCTCTACTTGAGTTTAAATTATGATCCTCATCATCAAAGGATCACTTTGTGTAATGTTGGTCAAAATTCACCAGTTAGTTTCAGAGATGTCTTTTGAAGGTTTTGCATTCTTGGCCCCTTATGCCCTGCCCGAAAGCTCCCCTGGGGGCCAGTCCTGTCTTGAGTATGAATTCTGATCCTTATCATCTAAGCATCATTTTGTAAAAGGTTGGTCAAAATCTACCAATAAGTTTCAGAGATTTCTTTTGAAGGTTTTGCACTCTGTGACCCCTTATGACCCCACCCCTCAAACCCCATGGGGTCAGCCCTTCTCAAGTATAAATTCTGATCCTCATCTACTAAGCATCATTCTGTGAAAAGCTGGTCAAAATCCACCTGCAAGTTTCAATGGAGATGTCTTTTGTAGGTTTTACACTCTGTGACCCCTTATGGCCCCGTCCCTCAGCCCCCTGGGGGGTTGGCCCCTTCTTGAGTATATATTCTGATCCTCATCATCTAAGAATCATTCTGTGAAAGGCTGGTCAAAATTCAACTGCAAGTTTTAGAGGCGATGTCTTTTATAGGTTTTACACTTTGTGACCCCTTATGGCCCCTCCCCTCAGCACCCTGGACAGTCGGCCCCTTCTAGAGTATAAACTCTGATTCTCATCAAAAAAGCACCATTTTGTGAAAGGTTGGTCAAAATCCAACTGTTAGTTTCAGAGATGTCTTTTGTAGGTTTTACACTCTGTGACCACTTATGACCCTGCCCCTCAGCCCCATGGGAGGTCAGCCCCTTCTTGAGTTTAACTTCTGATCCTCATCATCTTAGCATCATTCTGTGATAGGCTGGTCAAAATACTCCTGCAAGTTTCAGAGGAGATGTCTTTGTAGGTTTTCCTCTCTGTGGCCCCATATGGCCCGCCCTTCAGCCTACTGGGGAGTTAGCCCCTTCTTGAGTATAGATTCTGATCCCCTTGTCAAGGAGTTATGCTCCCTCCCTCCTGTTTGCCCGATAGTTTGATTGTTAACTCATTGGAAGGAATCGAAAAACCATCCACTTAGAATTAATAACCTAACAATTTTAATGCTTCAAATTTTGTTGAAATCAGTTCATGGTGTTGTCAGGAAAAACAAGAAGAAATAGGATCATCAGAACAAACGCTATTGACAAACAAACAATAGCTTCATCAAAAAGTCACCACAAGAACTAACCAGCCAAATGCGACT
>JAUMGZ010174742.1:0-14581 GCA_032359645.1 Pododesmus macrochisma | reverse complement strand
AAGCGGCTTCCCAAGGGGATGCTTCCTATAAAATTTGGTTGAGATCTATCCAGCAGTTCTTGAGAAGAAGTTGTTTTAGTGAAAAGTTTACCGCACGACGCACAACGCACGGTGCACGACGCACAACGACGGACAAAGAAAGATCGCAATAGGTCACCTTGAGCCTTTGGCTCAGATGACCTAAAAAGTCTTTTACTATTGTCTTTTGCTGTTAACAGACGATTAGCAATATGAGTGTTCTTAAGACTTGACGTCTTTCCCTTATTTTTGTCATAACCCTTTGACTCAGATTGCCAAAAATCAAAGTTTGACTCAGACATAATGAACCAACTTATAAATGTGAATTTGTTTAAAATTTTGAAATTTTGAACATTATATTTTTCTAGTTGTGTCAAAGTAGATTAACTCTACCTTGTTAGGTGTGTACCTCTCTACTAACAGAACTGAACTTTATATAGGGGTAAAACTTTCCCATCATTATCAATGTTGTTCAAATTGACTTGCATCGTTAATCAATGTTTTGACCATTAAATTTGACATAAAAGGGCAGATTATAAAGTTTGCAAGTGTCATATCTGCAGAATCGTCTGATGTGATAGCTTTCCAACTAATTTGAGTTAAATAGCTTTTGTTTTATGGAATAATAATAAGCTTTCCACGACAACTAGCCTCTGTTTTATGGAATAATAATAAGCTTTCCAACTAATTTGAGTTAACTAGCTTTTGTTTTATGGAATAATAATAAGCTTTCCATGTTAACTAGCTTCTGTTTTATGGAATAATAATAAGCTTTCCAACTTATTTGAGTTAACTAGCTTTTGTTTTATGGAATAATAATAAGCTTTCCACGTTAAATAGCTTCTGTTTTATGGAATAATAATAAGTTTTCCAAGTTAACTAGCTTTTGTTTTATGGAATAATAATAAGCTTTCCACGTTAACTAGCTTCTGTTTTATGGAATAATAACAAGCTTTTTAAGTTAACTAGCTTTTGTTTTATGGTATAATAATAAGCTTTCCAAGTTAACTAGCTTTTGTTTTATGGAATCATAATAAGCTATCCAAGTTAACTAGCTTTTGTTTAATGGAATAATAATAAGCTTTCCAAGTTAAATAGCTTCTGTTTTATGGAATAATAATAAGCTTTCCACGTTAACTAGCTTTTGTTTAATGGAATAATAATAAGCTTTCCAAGTTAACTAGCTTTTGTTTTATATAATAATAACAAGCTTTCCAAGTTAACAAGCTTCTGTTTTATGCAATAATAATTAGCTTTCCAAGTTAACTAGCTCCTGTTTTATGTAATAATAACTAAATGTACAACCCAGAAAACCCCTCTCTTGATCTCATACATGTAAACTTACAGTCTACATAGTTAGGATGTTCACGCAAGATATTTTTGTAGAGTCTCTCTGCTTCATCATACTCGTGTGTGGCTTCATATAGTCTGCCCAGGTTATAGGTGGTGGTTACAGAGATGGCACTGTAGTATGTCTCGTCATGCTGCGCTTCACCGCGGGACCGTTCTAAAGATGCTTCGTAACATTTCTGTAAAAAAAATATTATTAATACTTCTCTGCAAGACTGTTCCAAAGATGCTACGTAATATTTTTATCAAAGATTAAAAAAACAAGAGGCCCATTGGGCCTTAACGTCCATCTGGATTGAAATTTGAATACTTTTGACCCTAGGGTCATGCCTTGAGTAAAGTTGGTTCTATGTGCCCTTAAGGTACTACAAACCAAAGCATGGAGCACTAGGCCTTCTAGTTTGAAATTTTATCAAATTTTCCCCATTTGGGCCCCTAAATGACCTTGCCTGGCCCTGGGTACTGAGCCCCATCATTTGAACAAATCTGAAAACCCTCCCCCCAAAGGATGACATAAACCAAGTTTTGGTGGAATTGGTCCAGTAGTGTTGGAAAAGAAGTCGAAAAATGTTGAAAGTTAACATATTTGCTATATATAGTGTTGAACTTAGACCCCCAAATGCGTAAACTTTTTTTTACCCCTGGGTCATTTGACTAGTGTATCACGATAAGTATCACAATATATACGACAGTATAAATGTAGATGACAGGATCAATATTCATCCAAAATGTGCCAAGATTTCATTATTTGCATTTTTGTTGGGCACCACGTGAATCTCCGTGCAGTGACTTTCGGCCATATTGTCGTTTTAGTTAGAGAATATAATCTCAACAACACTTGAAATGTATGTGCTTTAAATACTTTTTAAGGGTCCCATGAAATTTCAATGATTTATGCAAGAATCAGAATGGTTTCCGAATTTGTCATAACAAAATCCTGTCCTGGTTACGTTATGTAACTAAATACAAAGGTTTGTACAAGATTTTGCACCTTATGTCTCTTTTATTATTAGGAACAATGAAAATTAATAAAAATTGCAAAATATTGGTATAGCTCTTTGTATCACGGTGCAATATATATTTGAGCTGTATTGCAATATATCTGTATACTGGTATATCATGACAGCCCTACTACAAACCAAAACATTAATTGCTAGACCATCTAGTTTATAAGAAGGTTTTTGAAATTTTTATGAAACTTCCCCTTTCGACCTCTCTAGTGGCGTTCCCAGGGGGCCGAGCCCTATCCTTTGAACAGTCTGAACTACCTTCCCGATGGAATGCATTCTTTGAAGTAATTGGTCCAGTTGTTTTGAACAAGAAGTCAAAAATGTGAAAAGTTAACATATTTGCTATATTTAATGCTGAACTTTGACCCCAAAATGTGTGACCTATTTTTGACACCAGGGTCACCCCTTGAACAAACTTGGTTTTCCATGCCCTAAAATTACTACATACCAAAGTATTTTAAGCTCTTAGCCTTCATGTTTATTAAAAGAAGATTTTTGAAATTTTGTCAGATTTTCCCATTTGGCCCATCTAGAGGTGCCCCCTAAGGACCAAGCCCCATCATTTGAGCAAATCTGATACCCCTTTCCCTGGGGAAGCCTTCTTCGAAGATTGGATGAAATTGGTTAGGCTGTTTTGGACAAAAAGTCAACAATGTGAAAAGTTAACATATTTGCAATATATATAATGTTAAACTTTGACCCCAAAACGTGTAACCTATTTTTAACCCCAGGGTCAGGCCTTGAACAAGCTTGGTTCTCCATGTCCTAAAATTACTATGTACCAAAGCATTAAGCTCTAGCTAGGCCTTCTTGTTTATTAGAAGGTTTTTGAAATTTTGTCAAATTTACCCCCTTTTTGCCCCCCAAAAAGGCAAGCCCCCCCTTGGGACCAAGACCCTTCATTTTGATAAATCTGAATTTCCTTCCCCTAGGGATGACTTTTACCAAGTTGGGATGAAATTGGACCAATTGTTTTGGACAAAAAGCCAAAAATGTGAAAAGTTAACATATTTGCTAGTGTTGAACTTTGACCCCAAAACATGTAACCTATTTTTGACACCAAGGTCAAGCCTTGAACAAACTTGGTTTGCCATGCCCTAAAGTTACTACATACCAATATATTAAGCTGTAGGCCTTCTAGTTTATTAGAAGAAGATTTTTAAAGTTTTGTTAAATTTTACCCTTGTTTGCCCCCTGGGAGCCGAGCCCCTTCATTTGAACAAATTTAAATCCCCTTCTCCTAGGGATACTCCCTACCAAGTTTGGATGAAATTGGTCAAGTGGTTTAGGAGAAGAAGTGGAAAATGGTTTACGACGGACAGGATTTGTATGAGAAAGTCCACGTCCAGATGGACTAATTATCTAAAATTCATAACAAGTCTGTGTAAACAACTCCCTGAAGGGCTTTTCTATTTAATCAAAACTTTACTTTGAGATTTTACTGTTTTTAAGATGCTTTGTACAAAATTACAAATATATTGTATAAACAATGAAAACTTACTATACTATATTGTAACTAATGTTACATCATTGACATGTATATTTATGTTGTTAGCGCTACCAACCTTTGCCTCCTGTAAGTTGCCCAGTCTGAAATGCAGTGCTGCTACATTATTGAGGATCTCTGGCGGTACATCGGCCTTTACTTTATCTGTCAGAATCCTTGTTGCTGTACCATATGCTGACAGTGCTCCCTGCATATAAAGTGTAGCGTAAAAGTTAACCTTAGTCTACTGTAAAACCAATTCAACTTTCTTTTATAAATTTCATTGACTCTAACAACAACAAAGGGACCTCTTCTGAACATCATTTTTGGAATAATTTACAGGTTTTTATTAATGAGTACTAGACGTACCTGTACATCGTGCTGCTCCAGAATCTGTGCTAATTCAATCCAAGCCTCTACGTCATCGGGGAATTGTTCTGTTACTTTCTTGAGATGTAACTTAATTGCACAAAATTATAATAAGCAAAGGTGAAATTGTTGTTTTATCCCAAAAAATGAAGTTTGATTTGTGAAAACAATCTTTATTATTTTTAATCAATTTGCCTTTCAAAAATAAGAAGTCACTTCCATTACTTCATACATGAGACCCAGAATGGGTCATCATGAAGAGATTTATGAAGATATTTTGACATTAAAGTTTATTTTTAGTTAAAAAAGATAAATAAGTAATTAGATCCATGAAACAAATCAAAGCTCAGTTTGTCAAAGAGAGCTAAATAAAAGATGAACCAAACATAAATTCACACATGGGATTGTCACCTCACACATGGGATAGTCTCCTCTCACACGGGATAGTCTCCTCACACACGGGATAGTCTCCTCACACACAGGATAGTCTCCTCACACACGGGATAGTCTCCTCACACACAGGATAGTCTCCTCTCACACAGGATAGTCTCCTCACACACGGGATAGTCTCCTCACACACGGGATAGTCTCCTTTCACACGGGATAGTCTCCTCACACACGGGATAGTCTCCTCTCACACAGGATAGTCTCCTCTCACACGGGATAGTCTCCTCACACACGGGATAGTCTCCTCACACACGGGATAGTCTCCTCTCACACGGGATAGTCTCCTCACACATGGGATAGTCTCCTCACACACAGGATAATCTCCTCAACCATGGGATAGTCTCCTCTCACATGGGATAGTCTCCTCACACACGGGATAGTCTCCTCTCACATGGGATAATCTCCTCAACCATGGGATAGTCTCCTCTCACATGGGATAGTCTCCTCACACACGGGATAATCTCCTCACACACAGGATAGTCTCCTCACACACGGGATAGTCTCCTATCACACAGGATAGTCTCCTCACACACGGGATAGTCTCCTCACACACGGGATAGTCTCCTCTCACATGGGATAGTCTCCTCACACATGGGATAATCTCCTGCTTATCATTAAAGAGCATGTATACAAACACTTAGAACTTAACTCAAATAAACATCAATTACATTTTTACTTCTTCACTACCACTTTTTGTTCCTAAAATAAAACTTACTTTGGCTATGTCCCTAAACAATAAAACTTACTTTGGCTATGTCCCTCTTTGCAAAATCAATAGAACTGGCATACAGAGAACCAAGAATCTTCATAGTCTCGTAATTACCAGGCTGTATTTTTAAAACCTTCTCAAAACATTGGGAAGCCTGTAAATCATCAATCAATACAAGTTAGAAGTGCTAATGCGATAACTGGAAGAAGCATTTTTTTTGTTTTGTGTTGAGGGCTTATTGTCTGATCAACAGCTAAGGTCATTTACGGACATGCCAGTTTTACTGGTGGAGGAAACCGGAGTACCCGGAGTAAACCACCGACCTACGGCAAGTCACTGGCAACTTTCTCACACTAGGCCGCCCCGGAAGAGAATGGAACCTAGGAGGTGAAAGGCTCTTATGATTACAAGTCAGCGACTTTAACCACTATGCCACCGCGGCCCCTGACTGGAAGAAGCAGAACTGCTTTCAAACCAAGAGCAGTAAGAAGTTAAATACTCACAATTTACAAGTTCTAAAACACTATAACTACATCTTTTTTCTATTATCATTGCTGACCCTGTGGATGTACATCTGATAATTAGCAATAACTCATTCACCTCTGAAATTTTGACAATAGACAGTGATATTAATTGTTTTGGAAGAGTCTAAATGTGACTTTAGGGGTCAACAGGTTAATATATTAAATGTAATTGTAATTTTTGTATCACTCTCCATGTGATAACTATGATATTTACCATGTATTTATTATACTTAGTCGATTTTAACTTACATTTTCGTTGTCTCCCCTGTATATGTACATTTGTCCAAGTCCGAAGAACGGTAAGACAAAGCTTGGAGGTGCAAACTGGGTAGACTGGTAGTAGTACTGAAAAGCTTGGTCATAGTCATTCTAAATAAAAAACACAACAATCTACATTGTCGTAATTGTTTGTTTATAATCAGTTTTATGTTATTAAAATGTCACATGTTTATTAATGATTAACATTTAACAAGAAGTGTGTCATTCGAGGGTTGACAGTCACTACTCAGCTGTGTGACATGTGTACAAATAACATATCTATATGGCATGAATGGAGGGCATAAACTAGAAGTGTAACTCTGATTTTCTCAATTCAAAGAAAACACTGAATTGTGGGAAAGATTTTAATAAAGAACCATAATGGTCAATAAATGAGCTCAATACCAAATGATAGGACACAATCTGCCATAATGCAGTCAAATAGATTAATATTTGAATAGTTACAGACTGAAGTTCTGTTCAAAAGGCCATAACTCTACTAAACAAGAGGCCCAGGGGGCCTTAATGCCCATCTGGATTGGCATTTGAATACTTTTGACCCTAGGGTCACGCCTTGAACAATGTTGGTTCTCCATGCCCTAAAGTTACTACAAATCCAAGCATTAAGCCCCTTTTGGCCCCTCTAGTGGCTACCCTGGGGGCCAAGCCCCTTCATTTGAATACACCTATTTTAGACCCAAGGGGAAACTATATGTTAATGAAACACATTGTGTTTTGTTACCTATAAATATACAATTCAAACAAGGTAAATAGGTAAACATACACTTTTGTACTTATTGAGCTTTAATTGTTGGAATGATCAACACATTGCATATACTGCCAATAATTCATAGGAGTCTACTTTTAATATTCACATGATTTTAGAGATCACAGGTCAAGGTCAACATTTCATGAATGACCATGACATAATGAAGCTATATTAGAAATTCATTTTTTAACAATATAATGGTTTATAACCCCCAATAGGAAACAAAATGATTTGTTGTTATACCAAGAAAAGACGCTAAAAATATGAACCGAAAAACCTCCGTCTTTGAGACCAAATCTCCTGACCAAATTTTGAAAACCTCCCTCTTTGACTGACTTTGACCACTGACTCACATATATGAAGAGGGTCATCACCTTAACTTGTATTCTGAGAGGTTGATAGGTATGTTTGATAGGTATGTTTGACAGGTTTTTGAAGTCATATAGCAGAAACCATTTTTGTAATATTAATGCCTTCCACGTGATTGTATATTAAGAAGAAAATTGATTATTAGTTAAGCATAAAACTTTAAGCACTCATTTTTAAATATTTACTCTAGAAAGGCTCTGCCCAGTTGATAAAAACTTAAGCTATCATAATAATCTTACTTGTACATGGAAGAATCTGCCCAGCTAATAAAAACTTAAATAAGCTATCACAATATACTTACTTGTACATGGAAGGCTCGGGCCAGTTGATAACAACTCTCAGCTCTCATAGCTTCATTTTCTGTGTTATGGAAGGCATGTAGAGCTAGATGCTGTACTTTTTGATAGTCCTTAGAAATAGGTAAAGAAAAAGTCACATAACTTTCATTACTCTTTATATTTAACAAAAGAGAAATATTGAAATCACAAAATCTAAGAAGGGATAGGTTGGAGGCATTTTTTTAGAGACCCAACCATCCATCAAATATTACAAGAGTTGTTGGAGAACAACATAGCTCGCCTATTAAATGCATTTTTGTAACAAGTGCTAACAGGGATGGGGCTGTCACAGGATGTCCCATCTTAGATAATAGATCGGAAAAAAATAACACTTGGTTAACTTCAGTGTCGTTATACATCCAAGTACTAAATTTGAACAAAATCAGGCAATATCTAGATTTTGACCAATCAGAAGCATTAGCCGTCATCTTGGATAACACGTCAGAATAAATCATACGCAGTTGAGTTCCCAGTGTCTTAACCCTTATAGTGCTATATATACTACACAGTGATAGGGCTGATTATTTTTTGGGAATACAAATCTTGTGTACAAAATACAATTTAATGAAGGTTTATATGAAGTAAATTTCCAACAAAGTATAGTAATTTTATCTATCACTGGAAAGGTAGGAAATTGTCATCAAAAGTAAAAAAAGTGGACTACATCTTGTGTTATCACAGGTAAAATCGTCACAGGTGGGTAAAATGCTAATAAATTCAAATTTATAATGCATCTGTAAAAATATAAGTTCAGATTTCACTCAAAACTACTCTTGTATGAAGCTATGTTATCAAAGAGCTCAAATATTTAACAAGTCAATGTTATCGTGCAAAAATACTCCAGGTAAATATATAGGTAAGCTTGCGTTATTTTCTTTCTTTATCCGTGACGAGCAATGGTTATTTTCGTGAAATAAAGTGTTTCAAACATCTAAAGTCTGTCTGTATTAACGTTGCAATATCCAACAAGTTTTATTTTTTGTAAAATTACGACTCTGTTGTATCAGCTAACACAGGTAAAGTCAGAAAGGTGAGTCTGGTTTGTCGCGGTTACCTGTCATCCAATAAGCTATCGTCAAGTCCCTGTTGTTTTCAGAACTATTGTCATGTTTATTCTGTACCTTTCCTGACTTGAATCTTTTTTATTCTTCTCCATTATTGCTATCAAATAACACGTATTTACAGAAACAAGTACACCTGTGCAATGGACGCCGGCCAGCTTTATCGATCGATACTGGCAACTTCACCTTGCGAGATTTTGTGACATTTAAACCAATGAAGTGCAAGCTTTTACAATGCAAACGAGACAATGAATATTCATGAGCCAAGTCCAAATGTCGATTAGTATGATAGTTGTGAAAAATCAGAAAAAATTATAGGGGATTGAGTTTGCAGTGTCATAATACATCTGTATACCAAATTTGAACAAAATCAGACAATACCTAAATTTCGACTAATCAGAGGCCATGGCCACCATTTTAGATAACAGATCGAAGAAGAAATTTTCACTATGACTGCATTAAATGAACCTTACACACTAAAACAACCCTAATTCCAAATACCAGCATCCTAGTGCACATAATTAATTATATGCTAGTGCATTTCAACACTTGCAGCAAAACTTTAAACTTGGATTGAGGCATAGAAAAGTCCAAGTCATTTTGATGTCAAAATTGGATTTTTTTTTAAAAAATAAACTCCAAATTTACTCTACTAAATGAATCATACACCCAAAAACAACCCTCATACCTAATATCAGCATCCTAGTACAAATATTTGATTGTATACTAGTGCATTTCAACACTTGCAGCAAAATTGTAACCTGGCACACACACACCAACGCTGGGGTGATTCTTTTAAGCGCCCCTTCTTCGAAGGCGAGCTAATAAAAATTGAGCAGATCTGGATTAACCCCACCACCCATCATATATTCATTACAAGTGCCTCTGACTACTCCCATACTGTTAATTTTGGACCAGTCCTAATCTAAAAGAGTGTTGATAATTTAGAAAGCTTACCTTCTTGTAGAAGAAATGGTTGGCAAGGTGGTT
This sequence comes from Pododesmus macrochisma, assembly GCA_032359645.1. Taxonomy (NCBI): domain Eukaryota; kingdom Metazoa; phylum Mollusca; class Bivalvia; order Pectinida; family Anomiidae; genus Pododesmus; species Pododesmus macrochisma. The sequence continues at coordinate 4,883 of JAUMGZ010174742.1, read as the reverse complement.
TAACACCATGGGATTGGAGGGGTCTATGGTGTAAGCTTTGGACAGTAACTGTACACCATTCATAATAGACTCCGGTGTCCTGTTGTTAAGGTCTAGGATGGCCTGTCCTACTTGTGCTCCGACACACTTTGGATCTAGGTTCAGTGCCCGCTCAAATGCCATTCTGTGTTACCGGTAAGTCAAATACAACAGGATTCGGTCAGTTACAATCACATATTTCTTGATTGAGAAAATGTGGTTAATATATGTTGTGTTTAAACTGAATCCTAACTTTGGCAAAATGAAACAGATTTCTCTCTCTTAAGCTTCATACACAACACACTTGTAACAGAATTATAAAATGAAATTTTATATCTGGATTTGATTAAACTTTACATATTTTTCTCCAAACGGAGATCTCTTAATCTAATATGCAAGAAAATAATTTGTTGTTCTTGCAATGTGAGTATTTTGGAGTTAGATTAAAAAATACCATCAAATGATTTATTAACCACAAAGTTATCAAATTGAATGTATTCTGTGATCTACCTAGCTTTCTCCAGCTTGTTAAGTTTAACAAAACAGTGTCCCATGCCAAGTCGTATCGATGCTGGACAGTTGGGATTTGTTCTCAGGGCTTTCTTGTAGTACGCTAATGCACCACGATAATCTTTCTTGTTGAAAGCAATGCAAGCTTTACCCAACAAAGAGGGAATGTTGTTACTTGCCTGAAAAGAAAAGAAAATTTATATTATCTTCATATGCAACTTCTGTTGTCTCCACATTTTTCAGGAAGAATGTTATACATATATTACTCTACTCTGTGGTCCCCTATTAAAGAATAAATTTATTTCAGATAGATCACCTAGTACATGCGAAAAAATTTTAGTTTACGAATGAAACAAAACTTGTTATTTTAAAGTACAATTTAATGACTTCCTTCTTTTCCTGGATCCTCTAGTCTAGTTTAAATAATCATGTTTTATATATTTGCAAACTTTTTCAACCTTATACTGAAAATATAATCTTTACCTTACATTTTTTATGAGATTTTAACATTCAGCGAAGTTTTCATTATATTTACTTTATTCTCATAAGTAGTTTTTTTTTTTTAGTCAGTCATTTTGATGGTTTTCTCTTCAATATGATTTAAAACAATACAGGATTTCAAATTTTCACTGACAATGTCTTATTTGTTTAAAATTTTCATTAAAATTAATGAAATATATCTAGATATATCCTAGTAAGTACATGTATTGGTTTACCATTTCAACATACCTGTCCCAAAACAAAGTTGAATTGTACATCTGCTTGGTCCATCTTATCTCCTTCCAATAAGCAGAAATATGCTCTTCCTAATAAATGGTTCTTGAAGAGAAAGAGAAATGTTATAAATTCATAAGTTGGAAAAATAAGTTCTCTTACAGTGCACAATAGATTATTTTTTTCTTTCTTGAAAATTATGTATTAAATACTATGAATTAGTGTGATCATTATAATACTAAGACTGATCATACACTTACTGTTGATACAAAATTATCTTTTTTAATTTTACCTTTATTGACATGATAGAGGAAAGTTGTATGATTGTGCCAAGGATTTGATCCAGGACCATCATTACACTTAAATATTAAATTAACTTTTAAGCTATCTTTGAATATATCTTAAATTCACCTTGTTGTAAGGACAAACAGATTTTGTAATCATTCCTTTAGTTTACAATCTTATAAATAAAAAGATCGTGTATAACATGATAATTTTGTGTGTATATATATATAACATTATACAGACCTGGTCGTACATGATAATTTTGTGTGTATATATATATAACATTATACAGACCTGGTCGTACATGATGATTTTATCTGCTGTAGTATACAAGAGGGTTGCTTGTGTAAATAATTCTCTCTTTTTCTCTTTATTTTTTTCCTTGTGTGCCTTTTGGACATAGTAAGCAGCCAATGTATCCAGAGCTCGCATCTGATCACGCTCAAAGTTTGTGTAGTCGAGACCTGCATCTGTTCTCGAAGCATCCAGGATTTTTACAAAATCTTCCACACAGTCTGATTTATAGTATTCCAACTGAAAATTACAAAAACTTGTATTAATACATAATACTGGAAATAGACAAATCAAATTATCTCATAGTCTAATGTAGGAGTGTTGTGATTAACCGATGCATTGATTAATCGTATGATTGGTGGTCAATATGATTCATCAGCAAAATTAACGGTATCACAATACATCATCTTTTAGTTCAAGTTACCTCCCCTTTGTAGGAAATCTTGTATGTTAATCAAATATGACTGCTGCCGAAACATTCGAGTCAATCCGCTCACTTTAAAGCTGATTTTTACAATTTAACAGACACATACTTGCATTGAGTGATTGGAGTTGTTGAACAATAAACATCCAACATGTGATTTCTTAAGAAATAGAAATATATATTGTATCGTGACTGCATTTGCGATACATACATACATGTATGTATTACCCACCCCTAGTCTAATGCAATTTCTTTAATTCATTCAATCAAATTTGTAGTCTCATTAGAACACAGCCACTTGTTCATCATCGTCTTCTTCACCACAGCCACTACCACCACCTTTTAATACATACTTCATGCCTAATGCATGCAATATATGTATGAACATGAATAGTTTCCTTTTTAATTGTATGCATATGTGTTACTTAAAACAAACTGTGTTAAGGACATCAACACACTCTTGTAAACTCACTGTTATAAATGTATATATATATACATTGGATAGTTTAAAGTTTACTTGTCAGATATTCTAAAACTTTTTTATTTCCACTTTTGTTTACTTATACAATATACTTACAGCAAGAGTGACCCAGATATGCAATGGTGCCACCTCTTGGCGTAGAATACTGAGCACTTCATCTCCTTCAGGAAGAGCGTCCAAGTCAAGCTCAATTACCTGTCAAAATAGTGTATAATTAATTCAATGGAAATAAAAACAACTTGGACATGTATACATTATATTGAAAAGGTACATATCAAACATATTTCAGACAAACATAATTGCCTGGACACATGATCAAATCATACCACAGAGATTGTCGTAAGGATGCATCTCAAATATCTTGACCTTTTTATATCTTTTTTTACGGACATTTTGAATAAGAACAAATTTGTGGGAAATTAAAGTGTGTGTGTACTGCTCTGGTGAGAGCTAGCTGTATACCATCAAAACAGCCAGTATCTAATAGAATGCTGAGCAAACCAAATAGAAATAGGTCATTGCTATAGTATAGTCCTGAAACTCATGCCTCTGTACAGAGTTTGATACACTCACGACACGACTGTAATTGTTTAAAGTCTATTTGTGTCAAATAATCTATTATTACATATACACAATGTTCTGATTTATTGATTACAGGTTAATCGAAACTACAAAATAACGAAATTTAGACAAATAAACACTTACTTCGTCGGTATCCCTCAGAGGGATTTCAATCGACGCCATGCTTCCTTTTTCTCCGAATAGGGAGCAGTTTGTTATTACTCTTGACTCTACTCAGTTGTCTACAGAACACGGGTGAGAAATTAAACATTCATGCAGTACGATTTTTTTTATTAGAAATAAAACAAATTAATTTTTAAAATACTTGACGATAATGATAACATTATTTCTTGTAATAGATCTATGTATCAGTCTAGATTTCCAACACATTAAAAAGCAAATAACTGGTCCCTTATGGCGATTAAGTACAAGGGAAACAACCGATGATTAATGTTTTAGACGTGCAAAGTTTTGACGCATTTTTTTTAAAAAGAGTTTCCAAGATTTGAACTTATGACTTACCTGTGTCTTCGTAACTTAACTTTCCCAAATTGCAAAGTAAGCAGAAACTTTTAAAAGCTATCTGAAAATGTTAAATATCCTTTTTCCCTAAAATGTTTTTATGATGTAATGTAAATGTCTTTTTAAATAAGAAATAAAACAATTCTTTATAGGCCTATATGTTTATAGATAGTGTTATTTCAACAAAGGAATCTGAACTGTTGCTTTCTCCTTGATAGGGAATTCTTATTGAAGGCTTATGACCGTTGGAGGTTTAAACATATTTTATTGCCAGTATATTAAAGCAAAAGGATCAGACAACGAGTTGTTACAATTTACTTGGTTGAAGGTTATATATACCAGAGACGTCTACAGTAATATTATAATTGTTATTATCTCTACATCTCTGGTATTAGTAGTGTTTAATAGAAGTTACATATCTCAATCTCTACATCTCTGGTTATACCGTGATTAACAAATACATGCCAACGTCATGCACAATTTTCACGTATCATTAAAAATCACACATAGAACAATCGGTTGTCTGGGATCAATATATACTTATAGTGATCCCAGCGGTTGTCAATGGTTTTTTTTACTGTCACAAAAACATTATATACATACAAATTATACAACATGCTATCATAAAAGTTTGAGTTACATAGCAATTTAGTGTAACTTGTTTAAAAATACTTAAGATGTAGATCTATACATATGATTGTCATACACAACATTATAGATGATGCTAACGAAATGATAATGTAGATATTACATGAAGAAGATATGAAATGAATATTTTTAGGTAAACTAGTAAAATGCTTATAATCTCTACGACAGATACGGGAGTGACTCTCAAATGGCTATATACACGATTGTTAAATATTCAGTTAATTGGTAACCGAAATTACCATTTTAAGATCATATTGAAAATAAAGCATTGGAAAACAATTTTTAAAATTAAAATTTACGAAAAAAATTGTTCAAATGCATTTTTGGACTAAGTTTTGGTCAGCCGGTTTTGGAATTTAAAAAGACTTCGGTGATTTCCGGAGGTCAAGGTGCCGAATTTTAATAAGGCAGCATCAACAGGAAAAT
>JAUMGZ010174731.1:0-14584 GCA_032359645.1 Pododesmus macrochisma | reverse complement strand
AACAGGGCCATTCCAAGATGGCCTGTTGCTATTGCAAGTAATTTCGAAGTTACTGTATCCTAGTGTTGCCAGTAAACGAATATACCAATGGATGCAGTTTGCTTCTTGAAAGGCAATTTTTGTTGCTAAACCAGGATACTCAACAGTAATCACCTGAAGGGGAAGCCATTTAATTAATGAGTTATCGATTTATATGGCTCACAAACTGAACCTGAAACTTAACAGGTTACTTTGCCCATTTGTAATCAGCAGTGAGCAAGTCTTACCATTAGACAAGAGGTCCATTCAAGGTACAAATTCAAGGAATGGTATGGGATTACGTTTGCAGTGTCCTAATACATCAGAATCCCATATGTGAATAAAATATAAAATTTCAACTAATCAGAGTCCATGGCCGCCATCTTGGTGATCAAATCCAGGAATCGCATTGGCCAACAAACATCTTGTCAATTATATGTACTGGCATACCAAATTTGGTTGAAATTGGACCATTTCTAAAGCAATAAGAGCACGAAAACTGATAAACCAATGAGAATTGAGTAACCTAATTAATATGCATAAATATGCAAGCATCGCATTGGCCTTCAAATGTAGCCAGAGTAATGTCCTTGTGTACTTGCATACCAAATTTGAATGAAATTGGACAACTTTTAGAGCAGTTAGAGCACGGAAACCAAAGCCTGACAGAGTGACAGAAGAACGGACGGACGGACGGACACACCCAAATTAATATTTCCTCGTTCTTCTTTGAAAAGCGGGGGACAACAAAAATATTACAACTGATTCCTTATACGTATGTACATGTACATGCATATAAAAAAATGTCTCGGGCAGAAAAATTCAACTGATTCTGTCAGAATTCAAATATAATCTATACACTACTATAAACTAGAGAAGCAATGCTTACGCCCCTCAAATTGAAAGTTGTGGCAGAGGCATGGAAGTAGAAATTGTAGGTCACAACTACTTTATTTTTTAATAAAGGGCAGTGCTCCGTTAACTGTAACCAATTACGAAAGTTCCATTAATGCTTATCTGAAATCTGCTCAATCAAGTAGAAAATGTAGGTCATTGTGACATATATTTCAAGTCTTTTGATTCAATGTGCAAAACTTCGCAAACTGTAAAAATACATAAATTTTCACCTCAATGAGATTTCTAAGTCATTGCAGCTGCTCATTGGCCTAAAATACTTCTTGTTTTTGCACCACATTCTGAATAAGTAAAAATAAAAATTAGGGGGTGCATGCCCCTGGAACCCCCTAACGACGATAGAGAAGGTGCTTGCTTTCTTTGTCTCCCCCCACAGTAAAATTTCAAATTGTGGAGATCCCTACCTTCTGATGTATGATAAGTTATTGGCCGTCAGCAGTTCATACTCTGGATGCAATTCTCTTTATTTATTTATAGAAGTGTCTGTTGTACCAATGACAATACATTCTTGTTTTAAAACCCTTTATCATGACACAAGAAAGATAACTCTGACATACTATGCTACAGAATTGTCATATATGCAGTTTAAATGCAGGACATATGTTGATTTGAAATAAAGATATTGACAAATTAATGTCAATATTCATTGTTACACACAAACACAAACTTAAATATAGAGTTTGTACATGCTGATGAATAAAGGTATTGTCATTATATAACTTAATCAATCATATAAGGTATCATGTGTAAAACAAGAAGAAATAGAATCAACAGAACAAAGTCTCTTAACTAACAAACAAACTATAGCCTCATCAAAAGTACCATCAGAAAGAACGTGCCGACTGCAACAGGAATTTAAAAATTATGCAAGCCAACCAAATGAGTGAGATGACCTTGATAAGATCCAAAGTCAAATCAAAGCTAGCAAGCCAAAGGAGAGACAAATCCTCAGATTTATAAAGGACAAAAACCACATCCCTACATAGTTATAAAAATGGTCTAGTCAACAATTAAGATGTGAATGCAGTCAAAATAGGAATATATTCCTCTGGACACATGTAAACAAGCATTTGATAACTGCATAAACACATACTTTTTAAAGTATTTGATACTTGCATAAACACATACTATTTAAATATTTCTTTTTATAATGATAAACTGAAATAGTTATGTACGTAATGTTTACTACAATGTCAGAGGATATTTCCATAGTATAGTCTATAGTGTCTTATATTTCATAAGCCCTGTAAGTAAAACACACAGCAGTTTAAAACTAAAATGACATTCTATACTGAGAGAGTGAACTGTTTGTTTGTTTGTTTGTTTATTTATTGGGGTTTAGCGTCCCTTTAACTCATGTATAGGTCATATCAAGACAGTGAGAGAGTGAACTGAATCAGATCCTTATTAATTTAACTGAAACTACAACAGGTTAACTGATAAACTGCAAACACATTTATTTGAAATATGCATGAACGATGATGAATATATATATGGATGCCATAAGATATCTGATCACTTGCTGTCAGCTCTTCTTTGTCTTCTTTTGGGGAATTACATCTGATGATACCTGCAACAGAAAAATACATATCATCTTTAATTGATAAAACCTTATTTGATTATCTTTTAATAATATCTTTTAATTACATAATCCACAAAAATTTAGTTTGCTGTACTTGTATGAATAAATATTATGTCATGAAGCATAAATTAAGCATAAATTTATCTTTGATAATGAAAAATGAACTTAAGCCTAAAAACTACTTACATATATAAGAACTCAATCAAACTATAACACTTTGGAATAATAATAGTGTCAGCTGAATTGCAGTTGAACTGGTCATTTACAGACAGTGATGGCAACGTCTCTCACATATTGTTTGTAAAATATCAAAAACTAAAACCATTTACCGGTACTGTATTATATCTAAACTTTGAAGAAAATTTTCGAATTGGCATGAAATGACGAGGTAGGAAGCTACATGTAAATAAAGGGTTAGCTAAAACACACACATCATTTTACTTGGCCTCACAAAAATATGTTACAAAGTCAACACAAATATTTGACAATAACAAAATCAGTAAAAGTTCTTGAAATAAAACTATATTTTTTTTTATAATTTTAATAAAATAAAAAGAATGATAAAAACAAAGATTTGTTAACAGACTCACAGCAGAAACTCTTTTGCGTATCTCCATCCTGCTTTTTTCTACTGATGATTCTGTGTCTTCTGGGACTGTTACTTTATGATTAGACTCATCACCTTCCCTTATAGCAGGTCCTTGAACTGTGCCTAGTCTTAGAGCATTTTTCTTTATATCTTGACTGAGCTCATCATTAACTAAAGTCTCTATGACGTCCTGCTTCTTCAGAAAGTTCATAGTCTGCCGTGGGACAAATCTGGGTGCAGCAGACTTGGGTTTATAATCTTTTAGCACAACAGGTTTGTCTGAACTTTGACCTTTATCCTTTACAGATAATGACTTCATATAGATTTGTGAGTTTTCTACAACTTTTTTGGATTCAAGTTGTTTGTTTGCACTTTTGGAAACTGATAAGTTGGAGTTATTCCCCTTTGAAATATTTTCATCACAACTTTTGTTATCCGTATTTTGATTACTAACTTTAGTTTCTGATTGTGTTTTGTTGTTTTCATTTTTTTTACTTAAATTCTGAGACGAATTTGTATTTAAATACTCAACCCTTGTGTCTCGGCTATCAGAGTAGAACGTTTGTGGTTCTCCTTGGTTCAAGATTTCTGTTTGATAATCACCTGGTATTCTACCATCATAGTCTGTGGGAAAGGTTGCATGTGCTGAAGGCACTCTAGCATACTCATAACCATATAGTGGATGTCGGGGTCCATATCCTCCCCTATTTACATGACCTCTAGGAATTTCTCTTGGAGGGGGAGGAATGAAGAAGTTCTGTTGTTCAACTTGAGTATTATTGTCTTCACAATTATATACGTCGTTTCCCTTCTGTAGTTTTTGGTCATGCTGTGAGCGGTGTCCATGATCAGGTTGTGGAAAATTTTGTCTTTGAACATTACCACCTGGCACTTGGACATTTTCTATGACATTATTTGATTGTCTCATGTCGTCTGTAACCCCTGATGCTACCTGGTGCTGAGTTTTGTTTGAAGAAACTGACTCTTGTATCATGGTTGTAGTTGATGATGCCGATGCTGTATTTTTCTCATGCTGAGAAAAGCGACCCTGCCCTGTTTGTGTTGCTGAAAAATATAAGTATTTCTATTTAACTTTAAACTATTGTGGCAGATATGAAGTATTTTGACACATCTTTTAACTTCTCAAGTAATTAAGTATAGTAAATCAGCCCTATAAAATGTATATCTGGCATTAGTTTTTTGTGACATAAAAGTTATTTAGTTACAAATTACAAATAAAAAAATTACTACATGCATCTCCTAAGAGTATTTATTTTAACAAGATTTGTATTACCGCTATCTTTATCATCATCAACCTTCACTTCTACAAAATAGTACAACTTTAGGTAAAATAATTGATTGAGAATTAACAGAACATGGAGACTTTTTAAATAAGATCAACAAAACAATTCATCAAACGATGACTTATTTAAATGCTACCGTTTCTTCGTATGCGAGCTGCAATAACTTTTCGTCTTTCTTGTAACTTTTGACGAGTCTCCTCAACATCTTCATATTCTGGAGCATAGCACACATGAAGGCTTCCTCCCAAAAAGGACCAGTCATCTAACTTCTTCTTAGCAAATCTGTATATGCAAAAGAATATTTATGCTTATACATTATTTGTGCAACTTCAAAAAAACATTACTATTTATTAGGTGAGAGCTCAAGATTTAGAAGATATGCTGAGAGAAATCCTATTTGCTTTAAATGAACAGGCCAGTTGATGTTATTACCTTCATATTCTCAACTTCTTAAAGTCAACACACAATTTAGAGTTTGTTTTCCAGTTAATTTACTCTTAAACAACAGTTGCTATAATTGATCAATGGAGAGAAATTTGACCTTAACCCAATGACACCCCCCCCCCCCCCCTAAAATAAACCACATTGATACTCTTTCACAACAATGAATTAGACAGTCTAGATCTGCTTTCAAAAATCCAGCAAAAAATGAGTTAAATATCCAAGCACACATTATTTTTTATCCTGGAAAACTTTTTGTTGTGATTTGTCACTTCACCATACCTAACAATACAAGGGAATATTGTAAGGGGAAGTAACTCCCATCATAACATTGTCATCAGGTACCAAGCTGGAAGCATGTCGGCGAAAACTGTCTGGGTAAGAACTTAGTTTTTCAACATAGCAGTGATATAATGAAGTTAACCATACTAACAACACAGGGTTACATAAATCAAACAAACTTTTCAAATAGATACCTAGCTGACTGACTCTTGACAAACTTTATTAGATAGACGTCTGTGAATTTTTCCGAATTAGGATACTCATCAAGTATGCGATACTCCTGGATGGCTCCATGTAGAGCGAATAGTTTGATCAGCTCCTGTGTGGCCCCTACGGCAGGAACTCCCTGTACTAACAGGTAGTTAGACTCCTGGTTCACAGTATATACCTGTTAATGACAATAAAGCAATCAAATACAGTATACTGACTATTGTTGGGCAAAATAGAAACAATAGGGCCCATTGGGCCTTAACATCTATCTGGCCCATCGGGCCTTAATATCTATCTGGTTGACCTATAGTTTCTGAATAGATGTTGTTTATAGGCATGCATTCAAATTTACCCCTTTTGGGCCTGCCCACTTGTCCCCTGAGAGTCAGAGACTTCATTTGTACAATCCTAAATTCCCTTTCCCTAAGGATGCTTCTTGCTTTGGTTGAAATATGCTCAGTTGTATCTGAGGATATGTATGTAGTTCATAGGCAAGCAGTCAAATTTACCCCTTTTGACCAAGCCATTCAGTCCCCTGGGGATCACTACTCTCAGAGACTTCATTTGTACAATCATGACTCCCCTTCCCATAAGGATGCTTCCTGCCTTTGGTTGAAATCTGCCCAGTAATTTCCGAGATGATGTTGTTAAAGTCATATACTGTCAAATTTACCCCTTTTGGTCCCGTCCACCTGTCCCCTGGGGGGATCAGAGACTTCATTTGTACAATCTTGAATCCCCTTCCTCTAAGGATGCTTCCTGCCAGATTTGGTTGAAATCTGCCCGGTAGCTTCAGGAGATGTTGTTTAAAGCAAAAGTTAACAATAGACCGACAACAGACAGACAAGAAATATGAGAAAAGTTCACCTTGGACCTTTGGTCAAGATGGACTAAAAGTGGTATGTGTCAATTGAATTCAATGTAATACATCTGTATCTGTACATGTACATGTAGCAGCATGGCTTTACGATGACAAAACAAAACAGTCTGCTGCTTTGTCATATATAGAGGCATAGTTGCCAACTCTCCCTATTTAGGAGGGAGTCTCCCTATTTTGCACACACAATTTTCACTTTTGACTGACATCAGTATAATTTCTAAACCTTGCTTATCAACTTGTTCTAACTTAGTGTATTGCACAGATCTGCTAAAATGAGGCAGTTTACACCACTTCTTTGTCATTAAAGGCATTGTATATAGATATTAAAGACATTTTAAGATTTTGCTACACTTTTTTCCTCCGTGAAAATTTCAAAAAGTTGGCAAGTATGTAGAGGATCTGTAATGAGTTTCCATTTCATATGGGATTTATGAAACAAGTCAAGATTTTTTTTAATTTTAGCGAGCCTTGGCGAGCTTAAATGGAAATTCATGACCAGTTTTATAAATCTCATATAAAATGGAAACGTCAGATCCTTTTTATCATATGATTCAAATTAAAAGTGTTCTTTTGGATTTTATCATTAAAATGTGTGAAAAATAGCATTGAAATGCCTTCCCATAATAATCAATTATGATGTATATCATTTTTACGTGACATCATAATCAAGTCAAAGCCAATCAGAACAGAATGGCGTGTGCCATGCAGCCAATCAAAACAGCTTTACATGTAGGTTCTATGTAATGTGTTGCATATATATCATATAATTATGTTATGGCTTTATGAAATTTATTGAATTAAATATGGTCATGTAGCATATCAAATTGAACAGAATGATGAGTACTACCTTTTGCGTTAAAATGTTTTAACATTCCTTGAACTGCATGAGGAATCACCTAGGGAGGGGTTGGTCAGGGGGATCAAAATAACTAATTTTTATTTATTGTCTCAGCTCTATCTTGCAATTGTAGCATATCAAATTTTGCCTTACTGTCTGTCTAATTATAATCTTTGAGATTGTCTCAGAGAATCATGCAGATGTAGATATCATGCTGTCGTTTGTTGTCTCAACATTATAAACTACAGAATTTGGGCATGTAGTGTTGTCCTAGACAGTTACGAAAAAATTGTGTTTTTTTGTTTTTGAAGTACTATCATGCTGGCATTTGTTGCCCAAAATAACTCAAAAACTGTATATTTTGTCTTGATGGCATATCTTGTTCAACTCTTCACAGGCGCTTGGATACATGATACAGTACTCAAGTTATTAAGTTTCGCTATATATGTATATATTTAGATGTAAAGTAGCGTACGTATCAAATCACACTTGGTAAATTCAAGAGAAAATAATTGTTGACATAGAGCATTTTGTACTGAACTGTGTGTTAAAGGTGAAGCATGCATACCTTAACTGCTTTCTGTGATCTTCCTTCCCTGTAAAGGGGTCTTGTTGTGCATACATCGTTCTTTACATGGTGCGACGGAACGTTCATGGGCGCCGCCATGTTTTGTCTGTAGAATATTACTTGACGCAAGAGTAATTCAGTCAACGTACTATTTTAAACTATGTATAATTTAAAATATATTTAAGGAATTAATTTTCATTTAAAAACAACATACACATTAATTAAATTCCCATTCAATAAAAACTAGTTATTGTGAATCATAACCAAAAGTACTAATTCGGTAATTTCTATGATTCACTTACACATCTTTTAATTTTACTCTTAAGTATAGTAATAAAATATAAATGTAAACAAACCATCACCTCACTTCCTACTACATAACTACCAGTCCTGTCCACTATGTTCATCGTAGGACTGACAGGTGGAATCGCCACAGGGAAAAGTACAGTATCTAAATGCCTTTCCGAAGAACTGAAATGTCCCGTTGTAGACGCTGACAAAATTGCCAGAGAAGGTATGCCTAATCATTGTAGGCTAATGGTTGTACTACATATATGTACAGATTGCATTTTGCTCTACACATTAATATTCCGTGCATCAGAATGAGCACACTCTTGACCTATCTTTGAAATACAGCAGATTAACACTAACAGTCACAGAAATTAATAGACAGATATCACCACCTCTGTCTTAGCACACCATAATTCCTTTGGGGATTCTTCCATAGGCGTTCTCCACGCTAGTACTGTAAAAAAAAATTACACTATCTATTCAGTGAAAAAAGTCGCTAGTACTGTAATTTTTTTTACAGTTCTAGCGTGGAGAATGCCTATGTTTTCTTCAAGGTCCTGTGCAGAATCCCAAAAGGGATTATTAGCACGCCATGTTGAATGCACACATACATGCATGTTTTAACACTTTTTTTTTTAACTTCAACATAAGTGTTTAATAGTAATAGGCAATCAGGGGTGTACAAATATTTTTTTCAGGGCACTTGTCCGAGGACTAAGCTAACTTGAAAATTCACTCGTCTGAATGATTTTTTTCACTTGCCTAAAGAAGGGATTACAATATTAAATACAATAACAATGTAAAGACAGAAATTAACTTTAATTGCAAATTCCAACACTGTTACTTCATCAAACTAGTTATTGCATTTGAATGACTAGAAAACTTGGCAATGTCTGACAGTTTTGACAAGAATTAACACTAACAAAAACTTTCTTTCACCCAACCTTTTGACGAATTTCTCCAAATTTGATTTCTTATGCCGATATTATACTGGTCCATCGGACATGCTTAGTTTAGAAATCAACTTGCCCGGATCTGAAAATCACTTGCCCTGGGCGTCGGGCGATGGGATTTGTACACCCCTGGGCAATAATGAAAAATAACCACTGATTTTTTTTAAAAATACAATTCGATCATGTTACCTGCATAACCAAATATACAAGATATTGTAATGCTCAAACGATGCCCCTGTTGGCCATGGTTTACAATTGACAATTTTGACTAATATAACTGGCGCAAAGGCTCAGAGGTTATGCTTTTACTTTGTACTGGTAGGCTAAGGTTTGAATCCCATGTGTAAGTTCAAATCCCAGCTATATCAAAACCTAAGACATTAAAATTAGGCAATATTCTTGCTCCCTGCTAAGCGCTTGGCTCAGTGTCAGGATGAGGATAATGTGACTGAATGCAGTATCATATATATGATGTCATTGAGTCTAGATCTGTGGCCTGATATTTCAGTGAGACAGCACAGTAAAGTCACCATAAGTGTACACTGTTACAAGCAGACACCATTTCCATATGACCTATACATGAGATGAAAGGGACATTAAACCCAAATAAAACAAACAAACAAACATAGCTACAATACTGAATTAAGTCAGATATGAAACAGTTGAGTTATCATGAGCATGATTGTTGATCTGTCTTTGTTTGTGTCCTGAGTTATCTCCCTTTCATCACATTAGATCTATCTATAATGTACATGTTTATAACATAACTTGGAATAACCATAGGCGTTCTACATGCTAGTACTGTAAAAAAAAATCACACTATCTGTATAGATAGTGTAAATTTTTTTACAGTACTAGCGTGGAGAACGCCTATGGGAATAACATATTCAAGGCAATTTTTTATTGTGAATGGTAAAAGGCCTATAAGTGTCAACACTGACAAATTGTTAAGGGAGAAGAAGTTACATGTATATAAAAGAAGATTCCATCGTTGGATTATATAATGCAAATTATTCAAAATTATCTATGATCACTCGATGCTCATACTTTTTTGTGATTGTCCAAAATAAAATGTCTTTATATATGAGGCATATGCAAGAAAAATTGTTTTTATCTTGTTCAACATTATTGTATTTCACTGACTCCTAATTCAATGTGGACACATTAAACTGAATTACATACACATGTACATTGTATTCAGTTCACATACCTACTACATGTAAGTCTCCCCAATAAATAATGAGTCTGGCCCTTTTTTGGTCTACAACTCTGGCCATTCACACAACATCTCCCCTGTTGAAGTTTTCATTCTCCTATTAGTGCTTACTAAACATTAAATATTCCCATGAAACCTACAGATTTCGAGGTTTGCAATGCAGGTATGAGTTCCTTTTTTTCATTTTCAATTGTATATTGCTGATTATTGCAACACAGTTCAACTATGAATAAAAAAATATTGGCATATACACTTGACTCTACAACCTAAATATTAATTACATGTACAATGTATAAAATAATGCTTTCACTCTGCATATAGTATGTGCTGTTTTATATTATTAGTGGTTCTGCCTGGGTGCTCAGCGTGGAAGAAAATAAAGGAAGCATTTGGAGATGATATTTTACTTGAAAACCATGAAATTAACAGAGAAAAGCTTGGACAGATCATATTCTCAGATGCCGCAAGAAGAAAATTACTGAACTCAATTACACATCCTGCTATATATAAAAATATGCTGTGGGAAATATTCAAGTACTTTATAAAAGGTAATTAAAAATATTAAATAGTCAAAGACAACAGGCAAAATTTTTACTGTATGACAGTTCATATAAATGAATGAATTACATGTATACTAATTATTATTAATTCATCTTTAATTAGATTCTATTTTTCATTGTTTTGCAGACTTTGTTTGTATATTTATTGTGTAAATGTTCTGAAAACAAAAATGTAATCTTAACTATGTATAATCAAATAAAATCTGCTATTGATTTTAATTTATCATCAAGTGTTTATATGTACCAGTATGCATATAAATTCACAGAAAAATCACCACACTGGGATTGGCCGGATATACTGGAAAGTTGTCCACTAGAGTTAAACAGAAAATTGTCATTTTAAAAGGTTTTAAGAATCTTAAATAAGACATCTAGATCTGCAAAAGTAATTTGTTTACCTGTACATATACATGTACAGCGCAACCTGCTCTAGCAACCACCTCTATAAAGAGTCCAACTGTACATAAAGACCACTAACATCAGGTCCCTTGAAGTCTAATAACACTTATTTTTACCTGTATATAAAGACCATCTCAATATAAAGACCACTTTTTCTGGTTTAATGGGTGGTCTTAAAAGACAGGTTTGACTATATGTTTTATTTTGTATGTTAATTTAACATCAACCGTGTGACTTTCTACAGGTCATGCATTTGTGGTGCTGGATCTGCCGTTGTTATTTGAGACAGGAAATGTTCTGCCCTTTGTGAGTTATATCATTGTAGTGTCCTGGTGAGTATACTTAAGCTTATTGTCCAACAAAGGGCCCACACAGGGCATAGTTATGATTACATAAATGACGTTTAATAAGAATATACATTGTATTGCCATGTACACGACTAACATGATAATGATACTTGAGTCAAGTATGAAATAACTGAGATAATCATGGGCATGATTGCTGATCTTTCTTTGTTTGTGCCTTGAGTTATCTCCCTTATATCATAACAGAACTGTGTGTAACTTTGAATTTGTAATTTTTTGTTAGCATTAATCAAGCTTAATCTAAATTTAACTTCTAGATATAAGATAACTTAATATTGATAAAGCTTTCTTATATTTAACAATGTTTAATATAAATTTGCTCTATTTTTTCGAATCTTACTAAATTTAATAACTGAAGTTTTCTGTGTCACCTGGTTAAAATTGAATATAAAATTTACTAAACTCTCAGTTGAAATTATATATTTTTGCACTTGCAGGATCTTCTTTTATTTTAACCACCTTGATCTTTTTATCTCCAGCACTGAAGAGCAACAAAGGGAAAGACTAATGAAGAGGAACAGTTATACAGAAGAGGAAGCTAGGAAGCGTATTAATGCACAGATGCCATTGTCAGATAAATTAGAAAAGGCGACACATATCATAAACAATTCTGCCGATATTTGGTGGACAGGAAAACAAGTTCGCGATGTATACAGTGAATTAAGCCAGAGTTATAAACATTGGTTATTAAGAGGAGTCTTGACACTGGCTTTTTGTTCAGTATTACATGTAGTTAAGCAAATCTTTTGGTAACCTCATATCACTAGTTTATATACGGTAATTTTATCTTCTTATACAGCTGTTGTTAATACAGGGCTGTAGTCTGTGGGGGGCATTTCTTTTTTCTATATCAAAATTCCCGGCAAAAATGAGTGTTCAGCAAAAAAAAGTTTTGCCCCTCACCAACTTTCCCCAGGCTATGGCCCTGTAATAGGCATGTTCAAATGTTTATAATTTGTGTTTAATAAGTGCAATTTCCTTAACTTACATTTTTCTATGTGATAGTAATTGTTTATTTATAATTTGAAAGTTTCTGAGAAACAAGATACAGTCATTCTTTTTTATGATTAACCAAGGATGTAAAATGGTGACTTGTATGAAAGCATTTTTCTTTTGAAAAATATAAATTAACCTTTTGGTGTATACAGGTATTTCATAGTACAGAGATTAAGATGAAGAGTGTGTTGAATAACAAGTTATGTACTGGAAATATGAAAAAGTTAGACTGATTTGTGGTATACTGTTAAGTGCTTTAATTATTTTGGGTTAAACTTTTGCTTTTAAAAGAATGAAACAAATTCGTAGGGTTTTGAATTTGGTGATTGCCTTTTACAAAACCCTGATTGGCTACAGCCGTACTCAATGTTTGTTTGTATTAAGGGCTTATTGTCAACAGCTAAGGACATTTACGTATGTGCCAGTTTTACTGGTGGAGGAACCAGATTACCCGGAGTAAACCACCGACCTACGGCAAGTCACTGGCAACTTTCTCACACTAGCATGCCCCGGACGGGAACTAGGAGGTGAAAGGCTCTTATGATTACAAGTCGGCGACTTTAACCACTAGGCCAAATTTGCTACAGAATATTTTTCATCTACAGTAGACCAAATGTGTATTATATGTAATGTATTATAAATGTTATATTATATACAGTACTGTGCCAATAGTATTGCAACAAACGTCATTAATTTACTTTTGGTACTTACAGTTGTGTTCGCTTTGAATATTTTACTTCCTTTGACCTCCTGCACGAAACAGAGCCAGACAATATGTATGAGGCATAATTGAACAAATGTTAATAAATCATTGATTTTACAACAGCTTGACAATCATGTGTAGCTCATGATCAAATAAATAAAATTGAACTTCCATCAAGTCAATTTTATTCAGTTAAAAATTGTGTAATTCTATATTTTTGAATTACATTCCTTAAATTTTTGAGGCAACATTGTAACATGCTTACAGAATCAAAGACGGACATGTTTTCTCGACACCAGTGATAATCAAAGATTGAATCTATTACTTTTGTTTCAGATGTACTAAGAGCATTTTCGAATAAATTTTTATTACTTTGAAAATTATGTTTTTGTGTTTGTATATGAACAGAAAGACCTGTTTATCTTACTGTGGTTAGAAACAAGTCAAATATCTGTTAAAAGTTTTGCACATACACTTTCTCATACTTGCCAAGTCTCCCTATTTTGGAGGGAGTCTCCCTATTTTTCACACCAAATTTTCACCTTTGACATCAGTGTAATTCCTTAACCTTGTTTCAGATTTAAAATTAATCTAGTGTAGTGCATAGAACTGCTTAAATTAGGCAGTTTACACTACTATTTTGTCCAATAAGGCATTGTATATAGGTATTAAAAGGCATTTTAAGATTTGGTCACGCGTTTTCTCCCCCATAAATATTTTAAAAAGTTGGCAAGTATGCTTTCTTGAAACATTAAAGCAAAATAAAATATAATTCATAGCTACATTGTTTATTCCGTTGCATTATTACCTCTTTCACCCCTTGGATTTTTATAGTAGATGGTACAATTGAGTCTAATTGTGACTTTAGGCGCCAGTGGGTTAATATCCAAAATAGTTTCCCATATTGTACATGTCTGAAATGCATTGTATTTTTCACAGCATTTACATCCTTCCACCACAATACGGTTTTGAATACATTACTCATTTCATAATTGTTAAGATTACTGTAGTAAAGTAACGAGCAATATATCAGAATGAATGCCTCTCCACTGAGCGTATTCAACTTTTTAATATCACTTTTATCAATTAAAATGGAATGAAGTCCTCACAACTTTCATCATGATTAAACAAATTTTAGGGCATCACATTTTCATTGACATTTAAAATTTTAGAGAAATGTTGTCTCTCCTTTGGCTGGTTTGACATAATTTTAAATACCTGTTTCAGTTTCAAAGTTCCTTCTGGGGACGTTTGATATGGCTATTGTTAGTTTTTCAATATCCTTTGTTCTGATGATCCTATTTCTTTGTTTTTCGTGAATGGCAACCTTTATTATCATTTGTCAACTACCAGATACATAAGAGTATGTATAGTCCAATCAACCACCAGCACAGAATAACTTGAGACATTTTTTATGATCATTTGTTAACTTATTGAATGACAATTTCTTAAATCAAGCATTTATATAACTTTG
>JAUMGZ010174720.1:0-14585 GCA_032359645.1 Pododesmus macrochisma | reverse complement strand
CCAACGTTTTCTTATTATTTGCCAATGTCCATGGACTTACGGCCTAGAATATCGTCTTGGTTTTTCGATTTACTTACGTATTATTCACAGTCAAAATTACTAACAAGGACACCCCTTAGACTATTGCTTGATATTGCGTCTTTCATTGCTTTTTAAGTGAAGTGTTTTTGTTGATTTTTATATTTCGTTCAGATCTATTTTACGTAGCACTACTAACCCTTTAACGATTGCTATTTATATTTGCAAAAAAAAATTAGTTAGAATTCTAACGATATTTTCATAGCTAAAAAAAGTAGTTATTTCCATTGATAATTCAAAATTAAATAATCATTGAATTTACAAGTGGGTTTGTACCGGATATATTGTTTCGCTTTCCCAATACCACTTCTTTACCTTACAGATTACCGCATATGTAAAGTAGGCAATCTCTATCTCCTTTCACAATTTCCCGTTACATATAGATAGAAGGATGGGCTCCTTTTCTCTTATGATACAAAGATCTGTGAATGAAGACTGACAATTTTGGGTTTTTGTAACTTCGTAAAAGTTAAAAAAAAAAAAATTATAAAATGATGTTGGCACAGAAACTAACATAAAAAAATAGTACATATTTGTGTGGTTGATTGGAGCTAATAACCACCGATAGAAGGTGAACCTATCTGCGTCTGTCAGATGACCGCAAATTAAAGTTGTGGTGGTACCCTACTGTATTAGCATCTAGCTTTTTCTCAACGCACTATGAGTTCATTTATGAGTGTAAGATAAAAATATCTGATATAGAGACAAATAAAGTCATACATTTGAAATTATGGTTCTTTAATATATCTATATCCAGTTAACATATACTATGGTTATTATGCTTTATTAAATTATTGGTATGGTGACAGGCGACGTTGTTGTTCGTGCAGGTGTTGGTTTACTTAGTAACTAGACGTTTTAATTGACAAAAGTAAGGAAGTATTTGTGACTTCGTGCGATCCAACGACGCGCAGATGCCATAAATATATACGGCTTTATAATTTAGTACTATAATTTAATATCTAGTTGTGTAATCTATGTTCTCTAACTTATAAGTATGTCTAACCCTAGATCGTATTTTATTAAACAGATTTCACCTTTTATGCGAATTTTGTCTAGAATTAATAGTAACTTCCCATAAAGCATCATTAGGGGGTACTTATCTGCACCACTTGTACACATTACTACATTTAGCTATATATTTGGTGTACAGTAATGGACCACAGCCGTATCTAAGTGGCAAATAAATGGAATTTTGTCAAAGTGCATTCAAAAACATTAAAATGGGCATATATAGTCGCACTACCGTGATAATCTCGCGAAAACGTAACAAGCAATTTTCCGAAATTATACGCATGCTTGCTAGATGAAAGATATCACGTGATTTACGTTCCAAATTCCTCAGGGGTCGTTGTGACCTTTGTATATAGACATCGCAATCCACCTGACTTAAATCAGCGATGGGTGGGGCGCTATAATGACGGATTCTTTCACATAGTGGTACTTATTTATTTTACAAACCTCTCTCATCTTTTTCATTTCCGCCATAACTTCATGTCACGTGACATTATCGACCTGCAGAACAGAGTCATGGTGACGTTGTTTGTGGGCGGAGTTTTAAATTGGCACTTTGAGGTACACGTTGATTGAGGAATTTCATCTAAATCAAGCAATTTAACACAAACAATTTACCTGCGGGTATTAATTTGTGCATCATGCACATTCTTTATGAGAAAACGTTGCCCTGTCTACCACAAGGATATAGGTGTAAAACTTTAAAGAATGTACGTGTTTTCAGCATTTCGTCACTCGGGGCTGTCTTTCATCCTGTTATGGTCACGTGGATTTCTTGTTTTATGTTCGCCATACAGTGATAATGAAACAAGACATCAAAAAGAATTCTTAAAGAAAATTCACTGAATATTTTAATGAAAAATATTAAAGCTGATTCAACAAGTGGCAAAGTACCTAGCCTAGTTTTCATGTTCTGAATGAAAATCTGTGCTATAGCGAATCATATCAAATTGTATTCGGCAATAATAAAACGGCAAACATTAAAAAAGTATACATGTATATTTACATTTAAAAGATTAAAATCGTCTTTGTCCATTCAAATATATATACGCATTAAAATACTTCCAGGTGTCTTCCTGCAGGGTATTACGCCTGCTTAGTTTGATTGACTTCGAATCATCTAAACTTTTTGGTGTTTGGTTCTATGTTTTGCTGATTTTTTTGTTTTTGATTTATTTTTATTCTATTTCTTCTTGTTTTCAAAAATGTTTTCATATTTTTAAGATTAGCTCGCTACATATGCTAACAATACAGACAATTCTGAAAAAGTCCATTGAATGCACGTAACGACCAAAACCTCATTATTAAGATGCAACTATCAAAAAGGGAAAAACATATATAGAACCAATTGATATAATTATTATTTGCAGTATCTCAAATTGTAGTCATAGAACACGTCTTAACAATAAAACAAACATAACCGAATCAAATATTCTTGTCTTGAATTCCGTTTCTGCAGGTGATGATACAGAATTTCATAATTCTCATCCTTAAAATTGCAAAATCATGTAAATGAAATCGATTTGGTCGTTTACATATACCAGATACTGACGTTTTCATTCATTCATTCATTCATTCATTCATTCACCCATCCATCCACAGATCTGTATACATGTATATAGATATGTGATCCATCCATCCATCCATCCATCAATTCATCCATTCATTCATTCTTTTATATAACTAGTTTTGTATTTTCTTCGATTACTATGTTCAATAATTATAGTGCTACACCACTTTTATTCAACAACGCATACCTATTGTCACGAAAAACTATTTTTTTTACATTATTCTTAAACAGAGCATCAACAACCTGTTGCTAAATGTTGCATCCTTATAATACCCATGTTAGGCGGCCACGAGTATACACATATTTTAACTTTGAATGTGTACATGTACCTATTACATGGATCGAACCCAAGTCACATGATGTACATATAGTATATTTTCTATATGAACACTAGATGCATAAGTAATTGTGCAGGCAGAACTGTTGATCGAGTCAATTTTAGCTGAATTTAACATGTAACAGATTTACCCGTTAGGTTGTTAAGAAAATGACTCATAAAGTCGATAGCAGACACGTTCATTCATTAACACATGTAGTGACAATTAAAATACCATTTCTAACTTTCATAACTGTTCAAAAGAATTTCTAAATTTGTATTGGTATAACTTCCCGCAGCGCGCGAACGGTACGCATTTATCTTTCTATCGTATTAAAAACTAAATAATTACCACATCGTACGGCCTGTTCTTTATTCTTTTTTATTTCCAGGACATTATCAATATCTTATCAGCTTCTATTTAAAGCACCGAGAGCTAAATAGTTCAAATTTAATATGCGTAATTTGTAATAAAATTATGACACATATAGGTTCGATGGTTATTTGACTATCTGCAAGTGATCTCGCTATAACACGCTGTTATCAGATACACATGTTTGACAGCTTTGAGAGTGGTACCGCACTTCCTATCGAGACTTCCTGCTGCGCGTGCGCAATAACTTTTATTTCCACTTGTTGAACACTCAAACGTGTTATCACTTTCGCCTACCTTTTAAAACGTTAGACTAAGAATCAGAAGGGAGCAAATGAATATAAAGTAAAGTCAGTCTTACTCGTAATACAGTATGTACATGATGCTCGATAAAAATCTCTTAATTGTAACGTAAAAATCTCTTAATTGTAACGTAAACAAAATCTCTTAATTGTAACGTAACATCATTCATTTATATTCTTTAATGTAAGTGTGCTCAAAATGGTTCATGTTTCAAAATGCATAAGTTTAAACAGATATACAAGTACACAAACCAAACCAAAACAAAAACTGAACATATTGTTTATGTCCCCTTCGATTCGTCGCTTGAATTTGGGTCGAGAGCGAGGTCCTCTCACTAATTTGGTTGGTTTGACGTCATTTTTATATTACCTTTTCGGTTGGTACGTTCATTGCGATGGTGACTTTTTGATGAGGCTATTGTTAGTTAGTCAATAGCCTTTGTTCTGTTGATTCTATTTCTCCTTGTTTTGTTTCTTTATTAAAATCTTATAAATACAAGAATACATTTTAACTAAAAAGTAGCATCAATTTATTTACTTTTGAAAGTAAAACATAAGTATGTGAATATCGTGCAGAAGATAAGAAAACCTCAAACACTATCTTGATTATAGCATCACTGAGTTGAGACTAAAAGGTCGCGAAGAACATGCTGACTTTTTAAAAACAACATATTTGAAATTGCAAACAACAGCGTCATATGCATTTGTAAGACTTCTACCCTACCTTAATTGGCGAAGAAGTTAAGAAAATAATGGAGACGATGTTGTCATAATAATGTTTTATAATGTGCACTTGTGCATCCCCAATTTACCTATTGGCTACCGAATGCAAAAATCTGGGAAGCTGGTAAAACGAAGGATGGATTATAACACAATTTTGTCATCTAATATTGTGCATGTTATATTTCAGTGTCCATTCGACACCATATTACTGAAAGTGAAGCCAAACACTGACTTACAGTATAACACGTATGATACATGTTTGATAAACAAATAATGGGTTTACAACGTGTTTGTTACTCCTTTAAAATGAGGTTAATTTATTTATTTGTTTGTTTGTGTAATTGTTAGGGCTTAACGTCACTTCCAGAGTATTTCACCGTTATCGTGACAAAAGAGCTAAGTAGAAAAATAAAATGAGGTTAAAATTCCAGGTTTATTCAAATAATAATTAAATTGATGATGCCGTGATTCACAGTCCGTGTGTTTCCGGATTTAAAGTATTTTGTTTGGTTTATTTACTAAGACTCTGTCAAATTACTTTGCGTACGTATAAAAACATGAATATGCATTTGAGAATTTAAAATGGATGATCCAAATTTGACCTATTGCACAATTAGGAATGCTTTACAAAGAAAAATTGTCGTCCATCTTTATGTGGGTGATTAACAAGAAAAAGATGTAAGTAATTATAATTGATGAGATGGTTACTTGAGAGAACGCAGACGACACATCAGATCTTTAATGTCTTACATAATCAATTTAATGAAGCTAAGCACCACCGACAAAGCATAAAATTGAGTTTCACCGCCATGACAGGCCAGTATCGCACCGATGATTGACCTTTGACACTTCTTCTGTGCAATGAACATCCGGTATGATGATTGACCTTTGACACTTCTTCTGTGCAATGAACATCCGGCATGATGATTGACCTTTTATACTACTTCTGTGCAATGAGCATCTGAATCGACGTTTGACCTTTGACTTGTGGTGTGAGACCAATTGATGACGGTGACAATAGTGATCTATCCACGTCTATAAAGCTGTCAATGATCTCTCCTATCAATGGAAGAACCAGCCAGCAAAACAAGCGTTAACATTCCCCGTGATTGATTTAATAATAAAATTTAATATGATCTGTCATAGCTAAGTGATTAAGGTAATTAAGCGATGATGTACGTTACCAAGAATTTTTAATGTACTTTACAACTCATTCATATTAGCAATAACGCATCTTCTACTATCTACTAGTCAGTCATAGGCACTAGTAACGATGACTAAAGGCATCAAGTTAAACCTAGTACATAAGAGGTTTGTAAGACAAAGCACCTCATCATCGCAATCTCTCTATTATTATCTTAAATCTTGATTACATCAATTCGCATATTAAATCTACAACATACTATCTCTACCGTCTTTCTTCGGAGACGGCGGTACAATCGTCAGTGTATTGAGAAAAAAAACATGTGCAAAAGCAAATTTCCTTGCTTCAGAATTGTATTTTTTAAATATCCATAATTGTCTTTTTTAAACAATTAGGTTATAATACTTTCTGAAAATATGAATTTAACTGATGTTCATTTACAGTTCATGACGGCAGATAACACCATTAACAGTCCATGTAATTAGTATAATTTTATGTGATTACACATCCAAATACATAATCCTCCTTTTTACGCACAATTCTTACACACAAATCAGTGTATCACATTAAAGAAATTATACTGGTCCCAATGCGCTTCCATATAAGTATAAGGTGTCACTTGCTGGGCGTGTCACGTGGTTTTTCTTTCGAAAGTAATAGTTTTACTGTTTGTATGCCACGAATATATTTGTTTAAAATGAGTACACTTACAAATTGAATTATTCTACACACAAACAGTAATTATCTAATAGTTGACACATTCGTATATGGAAAATGAAATGTTTTATGACGCCATCCATCTGTTTTAAAATTACTCCTAGAGACGACGCCATATTTGACGTGAATGTGTTTGAGTTTTACGGGAAAAGTCGAACAAATTGAAACTTTGTGGTTTGCCTACATTAGATTTAGAATGTTCACTCATTTTTGTTTATTTCCTGGTTTTGTGTTATCACATCGCATTCGTTTTTGTCGTTTAAAACGTGAGATTTAAGTGGGTCGTGCGTTCGTTTGTGTCACCAATACATGTTTTTGCAGGTCGCAAACTCGTACACGTAAGCATGTGATGTTTACAGAGGAAGCAGGCCGAGATTTACGACAATATAAACCTTGATTAACTATTATAAATTGATGTTACTCTTAAATTCTTTATCGTTTAAAGGACGGCAAAACGATTCCCTGTAAAAAGGGACCTTGACAGCTCGCTTGCAGAAAAGGTTGACTGGAAAGTGGTATTGATTAGATCCGTCAATAAATCATGTTATGTTGTCATAAAAATCTATTTCAATTGCATAGTTAACCAATTATGATTTTGGGTTTCTGTACTAAACATGTAGGTTTACTAACGAGTTATGGTTGGTTATTGGGTGTTATCAACAACGAAACGAGGCTTACCGAGCTAAAAATCTAAAAAATTAACTAACGATAAACCGGTTAACCCAATCATAACAAGTTGTGGTGCCATTTCTGCTTACGATTTTTTGTCTGTAAAAATATCGCAATTTCGATATAATATTTGGATTTACCCTTGGAGAACGACGTCAGCGTTTGAATACAAGCCACATAATTTTTTCACCGAGTCAAAAACAATGACTTTAGTTTAATCGCCATTTTTTCCAAAGAAAAAACCCTAAAATTAACGCTTTAGACAATAGGAAAACATCCATTCACAGGCTTGACTGTTTCAGATGCTGCTTGAAGAAGATGTAAGTAGGCCAAGTGGGATGGCACGGTATTGTGACGTCATTTTCATGCAACTTTCAGCAAATAGGAGCAACGCTAGGTGTTATCCAATATGAGGGTTAAATTTATAAAACCATCCTCTTCAGAGTGATGTTCCCTATGTAGATCGTAGGAGAAATGGTATTATCGATCTCATTGACCTCGGACTTCGATCTCATTGACCTCGGACTTCGATCTCATACAAAGAATATAATTGTGTATAATTTCACTTTTTCGGCCTCTATCATTACAAAAACATCAGCAAGCTTGGTGAGGGACATTTGCCATCACAGTTCATTGAAATAAGTTTCAAATATTTTGACTGGATGCGCAGTTGTACAAACGATAACAGTGATTGGCAGTTAACATAAATTCGGGCATATTGTTCCAGATACCAATTACTGGGAAGTAGATGGCATTGCATCATATAAAAAGACTCTTTAACCTTGACCCTAAACCAAACTTTTTGCACTTTCTGGTGCCAAGTAAAGGTCTAAAGAAAGCATTTAAATCAAGCATTTAAACTGTTTATATCGTTGATAAGTAACTAAATCTGTCAAACATACGGAATCTTTTAATTTCTCAAATTGAAAGAGAATAAAAAGACAAACAAAGATGTTGAATGACGTAGCGTGTTTGACATTTAAATTAAACGTGTATCCAAGGTGAATGAATTGTCAATTATGTATCTTCTAACTTTTGCTACATTATATAAAATGTTACAAAGCAAATACAATTTTCTTTGCGTTTTATGTATCTAAAGTCATTGACCTAAATCTAAACAACACAGAAATTGTTTAAGTAATGCTACAGTGATTTACTAAACTATCCTTTCAGGAATATGAACAACCACGCAACAGACATAAGATGTCAATACCACGTTATATCTTTATTTGTGTGACAGTTGAAGTAATCGCGAAATATTATCCTCAACAGATCCCACTCACAATTGTAACGAAATCCAAGTTAAAAATGAGCAAAATCAACCTAATTCTGAAATAGTCACGAAAACTAAACGAACACAAGCAGACGACAATACATCAATGTGAGCAGACAAACAACTCATGAGGATCACGTGGTGACCAATGAAACACTAACAGGAGAGGACGTGGTCCTATATTTGCGTGTGAACACACTCAACCGGAAGAAAGTAGCGTGCGTTAATCCCGGCAGACGACACAAAAAATGCGCTTTAACGTCTGAAAATTTCGGACCCACCGCGAGTCAATTTGTCATGGTTATTAAGCAGAAAAAGCTGCAACATTAGAATGAAAGGGACAAAAGTGATACAGTGGGAATTCTTTGTAATCAGCTTTGATTTATTGACGTTTAAATGTATTTTGGTTTTTACCCAAGTCAAGCTGAGAATGAAAGCACATGATCTTCATGTTACCGTTACCTACCGTACCAACCAAAAGACGGGGACAACATTCGGTTATGATTTCTCCTGGTGCATTCTAATCATTTTTGTGATGATTGGTCTGGTGCTAACGTTCGCTAATTGCATGCGATAACAATAAAGAATTGTGGAAATTAGACCTTTCGGAAAATCAGTCACATATTCAGTTGATAGATTGTTTTCGCTAAGATGTACAAACGAGATACTTCAGAAAACAACTTGAACAAACAAGTTCGTACAATTTTTAGATTTATTCGGTGTTCGAAGTGACGCTGACCTTGCAGGGTAAGTCAACACCATTATTAAATATTATGGCAACTAAATTCGTGTTTATGATAGCGTCTTATCGAAATATACCAATTTTGACTGACATGGTCAATAAACCAAGTAAATTTGAATACAAGGTGAAAAAAACATAACAAAGCTTGACTTCCACCATAGGAATTCTATGTTCAAAACAACTACATATATTCATGAATGGATCGAGGACACGTGATACCTTTGTTGAAGTGTTTTTTTCCCAGAAACCCACTTGGAGCTGAAACATGAAATAAGCCAAGGAGAGTGTGAGGAACTGTAATGTGTGTATGCGTGATCCCTTTTGGAGCTCTTACTAACTTCTGTTACGTTCAATTAGAATAAGAACTCACACAGGATGTTTTACGGGTGTTAGCATACCATGGTTTATTAGGAATTAAGTTTGTTCAATTCAATTTCTTTATTCTCATAAACCACATATACATATGTAATATGTTAAAACTTGAAAAAGCGACCCGCGTAACGATTGTTTTCTTAAGAATAAACTGACGAGATTTGCTCCGGATCCATAATTTAGTCAAAAGAGCTCGACTTAAGTAAATTAATAAAAATAGAATAAAATATTAAGATTATAAACTAAATAAAAGTGTAACAACAAAAGCCACGAGGAAGTACACTAATACATGCATATAATTGAATTAAGCTCGTCTTCAGTGCTCATAAACACTCGGGGGGGATCCGAATGAGAAGGGGTGTAATTGTTTTATGATTTACTAGAAAACCCGCCAATTTTAAATTACTCACATGTTATAATAATAATAATAATAATAAAAGTTTAACTTCAACTACGCAACGTATGATACGGTGCATTATTCAACTACGCTCGGCAAATTATCTTCTTAAATGTAAAAAATGAAAATCTTGAAGTGAGTAAGAAATTCATATTTCAATTTATCACTGCGCCGTGTTTTTATGACCAATAAGTAAAAAGTTAAAAAGTAACTGCTACTATCCAGTTTAATGGGATAAACCTATCTTTCTTCTCGGGTCGTGATTCTTCGTCTCATCTTCAAAGCGTTATAACCTTAGACGTTCCACGTTATCTTCATTTTCATCTGAGAACTTCTTAAATATCCACAAATGTTACCTGTCATTTTTTCACCTGTCATTTTTACCTGTCTTAGGTGCCTAAATGTTCACTCTCATCTGGTAAGCACTCTCTGTTCATTACATCGGATAGAGTTTTATATGGCTTTACATTTTACTTTTCAGGGTTAAAGGGGATGTGTATTGAGTCATTCCGCATGTTTATGGCTTATATATGCAATTATTAATATACCTTAACGACGCAGATATCTTAAACTTTCGCTTAAAATGACAATTTTCTGAAGTTTTCGAATTAACACCTGAATACCGTCCATCAAAATTGCATAATTTTGCTAAGTTCTAAGAGTTTTTGTTGTTGGTAATCTTCACAGAAGACTAATATTACTGCAGGTTTAACCTTCATGGCATGCTGACAAGGTTAAATTACGTAAATTTAAATCTGGGTGGCAATTCCGCTCCGTCAAAAACAAAATGATGCTTTGTATCATTCTTCAAAAAAGGATATAATACAAGAGTTCTCGCGACCTAGGTCAGTCAAGTCGTTTCTTTTATTATAAAGTACATCATAGTATATGTGTTTCGGCTATTGCATGATTTTATGCCGTTTAATTAGATATCTTTCGCACATTACGTTAGTCATAGGGTAAATTACGAAATTGGCACCATGTTTTTCTCTATTCTATCGTTCATTAGGGCCATTAAGTGCATTACAAATGATCTTAAGACTGCTACGTATGTTCGTCTTCATCTGTAATACTACAATGCTTCTTCCGCTTTAATAAAGGAATGGTCCTGAGTTCGATTCGATGCGAAACGATTTGACACAATTTTGACCCTGATTGGGTTGGTTTCATAATATTTTGCTCAATGTTTAGAGGATACCAAGATTCAATATTCAAGATTTCAATCGTCTTCTTATAGTTAGAAAGAGGTTGCATCTTCAAGCGGATAGCGTCTCATATGATCTAAGATATATTCAACTGAAAAAAGTTTTGATCTAAAACAAGGAGAATTAAGATCAATATAAAAAAGCCTTCCACATTATTACTTAAGTCGTTTTTGTTGATATTTCAATGATCCGCCTTAACTGTTCTTAAACAAAGAACGTCTATTACACAGACATCTCGGGCAGGAACGAAGATATTTAGTTAAGAGAAATTACAAAATACAAACTATTTGTTGTGTACAGCAAACAATCTAAACCACACATGTTGCAGGAAATAAAAAAGCAGCGTTTCACTGAATGGACGGAATACTCGGATCATAAAACGAATAACAATTGAAACCCGTGGAGCGTGGGTGCTGTGATTAAATTTAATTGGCAAAAAACTGAAGATAGCTGAAATAGGATGTAAGATAAAACTGACAATGATCTGTGCTGCAATAGCGTATAACTCCATCTATTGTTGTGAATGTTTAATAAAGATGCTTTCTCACCAAGACCTTACCGCTTGTAGTTAAATATTCAATAAACTTATCCACGATCTTAGATTTAAAAGTTGTCAGTCATGAAAAGTGAAATGAGATGTTTTCCAGAGATGGCATATTTAAGCCTGAAGGACAGGCAAACGTAGAAATACGTTTTACGTCGTCTGTGCCCAACTGATCTCTGACTTGTGTGTGTTGAATATACAATTACCGACCAAGGTAAAAAGGTAAAAACACAAGGGATGTGATAAACGTAGACGAACATGGCCGTAGCTAGAGTATCATAACAGCCAAGGCAGGGAGTCTTGGGGCCAATTTTTTTATTCGAAACAATAATATACTATTAATTTATGATATCTAGCAAAATTTTAGCCGAGGCGAGTTGCCTCATCGGTAGTTACAGCCATGAAGAAGGTAATTGAAAATAAGTAATATCACAAATAAAGTAGCAACGAAAGCGACGTAGCGTTTTTTTTAAATTTCAAAACATAACAAAAGAAAAGCAAAAATATTGTCGGTATTCGATAACTATAACCAAATGCCAAAAGCGGAACAATGACAATATTCTAAAACAAATGGTAATGTTGCCCACAAAATTTCAGTTGATGGCTCATCAAGAGCATTCAGCCTAAATTTGAACTCATATAACAACTACCGCTAGATGTCAGAGAGCGTATTTTCGTCCTAAATTGTGTCATAAGCGTAATATCGCTTGCATATTTGCGACGCGACAGTGCGTTATCAAAACACAATCGGTTGCTATTGGCCACCGTACATGATAAAGTTACATAATTTTGCTGAGAAAGAAAAGTGTTTAATATCATTTCACCTCTTGTGTGAATTCACCTGTAATACATGTATGTTTTTGTGAAGTAACCTACATCTATTTATGCTTGTGAATTACCTGTAGTAGTTCCACGTGGAACACCTTTCCTATTTTTCTTCAATGTGTACATGTATTTGATCTATTAGTCTATAGTTGTGTGTGTGAGTTATCTATAGTTATTGCACGTCTGTGACTTCCCCAGTCCCAGCAGTTGTTGTAATCGTATGTGAAATAACCCACAGCGATTTTCTGTGAATGAGTTATCTATGAAGTTATTTGACGTATTTTATCATAAATTTGTTGGTGTGTATGTGAAATAACCCACAGTGATTTTCTGTGTATGATATATTTGTAAAGTCATTCGACGTATTTGACCATAAATGTGTTGGTATGTATGTGAAATAACCCACAGTGATTTTCTGTTTACGAGTTATCTGTGAAAGTATTTGACGTATTTGACCATTTATTTGTTAGTGTGTATGTGAAATAACCCACAGTGATTTTCTGTGTACGAATTATCTGTGAAGTTATTCGACGCATTAAACCATTAATTTGTTTGTGTGTATGTGAAATAACCCACAGTGATTTTCTGTGTACGAATTATCTGTGAAGTCATTCAACGCATTAAACCATTAATGTGTTTGTGTGTATGTGAAATAACCCACAGTGATGTTCTGTGTATGAGTTATCTGTGAAATCATTCGACGCATTAAACCATTAATTTGTTTGTGTGTATTTGAAATAACCCACAGTGATTTTCTGTGAACGAGTTATCTGTGAAGTTATTTGACGTATTTTATCATAAATTTGTTAGTGTGCATGTGAAATAAACCAGAGTGATTTCTGTGAACGGGTTATCTGTGAAGTTATTTGACGTATTTTATCATGAATTTGTTAGTGTGTGTGTGTGAAATAACCCACAGTGATTTTCTGTGTACGAGTTATCTGTGAAGTTATTTGACGTGTTTTATCACTATTTTGTTAGTGTGAAATAACCCACAGTGATTTACTGTGTACGAGTCATCTGTGAAGTTATTTGACGTATTTTATCATGAATTTGTTAGTGTGTATGTGAAATAAACCAGAGATTTTCGATCTGTGAATTATCTGCGTATTTTTACCATGTTCATTTGTTGTTAGTGTACGTGTTAGTGAATTAACATCATGTTGTTATTTCATTTTTGTGAGTTATCTGTAGCAATTTTGAGCGAGTGATATTTTACCTGTCTCAAATCAATGTTTTGAAATTGCATTAATATTTTTTTCTTACTTATCTCAAAGATCCTTGAATATAGTTACAACAAATCTAGAATTTATGTTAGATGGCCTAATTCACACAAGCGTTTTTATTCAATTTTTTCAACTCCATTTCATTTGTGAGAGAATGTTAAAAGTAGATTTTATATTTACATAACATCCTTATAATTCAATAAAACGCTATGAATGCGCAATGTTAGGCGAGTTCTAAGGCAGGGTGTAATTTAACGGCACACAGTATTAACACTGCATACTGAATAGATATCGTGACAAGTTGAGCAGTTACATGTGAACGATGCACCGTGCACACCTTACTTCTCCAGCCTTTATCCTAGAGAGAATACACACAAACATAATGTCCCATTCCACCTTCTAACTATAGACATACTTGCTTAATTTACCATTCCAACAAACATCAAAGCCCGCCTCGCCTAACCATATAATCAACGTTCCTCTTGGCTGTAATTTGTCCTTTCTTTACGCGCTCTGTGCTATTGACTGTCCCGCCCCCTGCCCCGCCACTAACGAACGATTTATATCATAAAACCAGACATTATACCCGTATATCTATCAACAGAGCTTATCCAACACACATAGGCATACATTACTGGATAATGTGATGTCCCTTTCTTCTGAAATTTAGATATCATATGATTCGTCTACAGTACTGACTGTCTACGTGTATATCAAAGCTGACACATATACGTTTGTCTACAGTACAGCCTAAACACAACTATATCAAATATGGCACATGTACGTTTGTCTACAGTACAGCCTAAACACAACTATATCAAATATGGCACATGTACGTTTGTCTACAGTACTGCCTAAACACAACTTTATCAAATCTGGTACATATACGTTTGTCTACAGTACTGCCTAAACACAACTTTATCAAATCTGGCACATATACGTTTGTCTACGGTACTGCCTAAACACAACTGTATCAAATATGGCACATATGCATATGTCTACAATAATCTGGCACATATACGTTTGTCTACAGTACTGCCTAAACACAACTTTATCAAATCTGGTACATATACGTTTGTCTACAGTACTGCCTAA
>JAUMGZ010174719.1:0-26327 GCA_032359645.1 Pododesmus macrochisma | reverse complement strand
ATACATATTTATATGCATGTATGTTGATTTTGTACATCTTCAAATTGGAGGAAATAAAGATACAAACAAACAAACAAGAGTAGACACACAGCCTTAATACGACACAGAAGTAAACAGACAAACTTAATAAGACACAGGAGTAAAACACACTCTTAATTAGACACAGATATACACATACTCATAATCGACACAGAAGTAAACACACAATCCAAATAAACATAGGGGTAAACACTCAATCTTAATAAGACATAGAAGTAAACACACACTCTTAAAAACACAGTGGTTAGCAAATGATCTTAATTAAACATAGGACAAACAATAAATCGTAAACAGACATATGAAAATAAGCCTCAATAAATTATCTAGAGTAAACACATCATCTTATAGTCTGGTGACTTATGTAATTCCGTGGGAATTTTTTGAAGAAAGATGGCAACATATATAAAAATGCTCATTAGCTAATTGTGTTTTAAAAACTTAATGTTGCAAATTTGTTGGTCCATGTGAAGGGATCAAGGTCAAAGGTCACCCAGTGATTTCTAACATTAACAATTAAGACAGATATGAAACTGAAAACAAAAAGCATTTCACCTAATATTGATAAGAGCACAATGCATAAGATCTTGACAGCCTTTAGCTGCCTTAAAACAAGGAAATTTGCTCAATGTCAAAGTAAATTTAGACATTAATGTTTTGTCAATTTGAACTAATGCCAAGTTCAAAATGGACTTTTCATATACAAATCCCGTCCATCGTTAACTTTTCATATTTTCGACTACTCAAAAACCAAACCAAACTTAAAATATAATAGGAGGCTTTCCTAAGGTAAGGGGCTCAGATTTGTTCAGATTTGTTCAAATGATAGGGCTCAGTCCTCGGGGGGTACAACTTTATGGGCTAAATGTGGAAAAATTGACAAAAGTTTTAAAAATCTTCCAATAAACTACAAGGCTTACAGCTTAATGTTTTGGTATGCACCCGTAGTAACTTTAGGACATGGAGAACCACATTTGTTCAAGTGAATGTGGGATCAAAAGAAGTTTCACGTTTTGGGGTCAAAGTTCAACAGCAGATATGTTAATCTTTAACATTTCTAACATTGCTGAACCAATTTCATCCAAATTTGGTAGAAGACATCTCTAGGGAAAAAGGGTTCCTATTTGTTCAAATGATGGGGCTCAGTCCCCAGTGTTTGCCACTCCGAGCCTAAGTCTTGGCTAAAAAATAGACTACTTATTTTGGGGTCAAATCTAAACACTATATACATATATAGGAACTATTTTTATCTTTTTACATTTGACTACTTGTCGGAAACTACTTGACCCATTCCACCAAGTATGGTATGATTGATTGATTGGTGAAATGCCTAGAGAAACATGGATCAGATTTGTTCAAAGGATGGGGTTTGGCCTCCAGAGGTCCCCACAAGGTGGCCAAAAATGGGGGAAATTTGATAACATTAAACACAGAGTTATCAAAGATTAAATAGCTTACCTCTATATGCACCAACCTCGAGAAAATATAAGTCTGATCGAGTATTAGTATAAGAACAAACGCTAAGTCCTAAAATACATGATCATTCAAGTTGAAAATATAGGACAGATCCAGCCTCCGAAACATAGCATGTGCCAAACATCCTTAGATGATTCAGCCATGCAAGTTTGGTTGATGTTAGACTTGTAGTAACTTAAACTTGTCTTAACCATACTTCTTAACCACATTATTAGAACAAAAACTAAGATCTAAACATGGTCATTCAGCGGAAAATGTAGGTCAAATCCAGTCTCCGAAACAAAGCATGTGCTATGCATCCTTAGATACATCAGCTATGTAAGTTTGGTTGACGTAGGACATAGGCCAGCCTTGAAAATATGTTTGTATGCCCTCTCCCGACCCAAATTTTTCAGAGCGGGTAGGTAGGTAGGGGAAAATATGTTTTTTTTTTACCAAAATATATTTTTATAATTTATGCTTGAGTCTATAAAGCTTAGTTAATCAATGTTTTGCATCACTGTTTGTAAACTTTTTAAATAATTATACTAAGTCTAGTAACAAATGAAACTAACTGGCCCTACTGTTTGGACACTGAAAAACGTACTTTGCGATATCTCCATTCCATTCAGAGTATCTGTTTCATAAACTTTTCCTAACGCTTAACACTGTTTACCACTGTGTTTCCTCAAAAATTAATCCGAATGGCTGCAGGAATGCATGATTCAAATGGTTCCCTTGGCACTGAAATTGGAATTTTTATCGTGAAATCTTCAAATTGGGAATTTTGCATCGCATAAACTAAAATTTTGAATTTTTTCAACTTTTAGAGTTACTGCTACAACTTTGTTATGATTATGATTAAAAAACAGTATACGTGGAATCAACAGAACGAGAGATATTGACAAACAAACAATAACTGCATCAATTAACCCAGCAATATGTAGTCTGTCTAGCACTTATTGATGAATGAAAGATAAATTTATTGCAACATGCAAAGAAAAGGGCAAGCTGGGTTGAGTTTATTGAATATACGTGGAATCTTATTTGTCTTTCCTAGAGATAATATAGGAAAGGGATGGATTAATGTAACTTTAGAATAGAAAAAATAAATAAACTTGTAAACTGTTCAACATAGGCCGTAGATTCCCCTACCCTCAAAGTAATGCCGTTTTCTGATATGTTTTTTTAGGCTTTCGTTTGAGGGGCAGAGTAATCTCGGCCTATGTTCAACACTTTCACAGCTCTAACAGTACAACAAACTTACACACAATTTCTCCTCGAATTACACAACTAATATTGTTTAAATAAGGAAGGATTACACATGAGTTAAATAATTTATGTGAAGGGACTGGTATCAGTTCACCTGTATAAATTTAAATTCAAAAATGGATTCAGACAGAAATTGACATATTCTAGGCATTTTTTGTTATAATAGGCTGCTATATGTTGTTAATGATTTCTATCAACTGCAGACCCTATACATGACATACAATGGCAGTACTTTGGTAAAACTGATCAAAAACACAACTTTATTGACGACGCTAATAAACAGAGCACTTGCAGAAGTCAGGTTTCTTGCCGTTTTATCACATATGTGCTTGAGATCTACTGTTTACTTTGCATTATTTCCTCAATCTCACTGTTTCCTTTGCATTAATTTCCTCAATCTATCATCAATATAAATCCTTGAAAAGACTTAAAGGTAAATAAGTACATCGAGGGCACAGAGCAAACAAACACCAATTTGACCCCTGGTTCACGCCTTGAACAAACTGTGTTCTCTATGCCCTAAAGTTACTACATACTAAAGCATTACGTTTTAGGTCTTCTACTTTATTAGAGGAATAATGTTTTTGAAATAATGTCAAATATTTCCCCTTTTTGCCTCAAAATTGCGCTCCTGGGGACAGAGCCCCTTCATTTGTATAAATCTGAATTCCTTTCCCCAGGGATGACTTCTACCAAGTTTGGATAAAATAAGTCCAGTAGTTTTGGACAAGAAGACAAATGTGAAAAGTTAACATATTTGCTAGTGTTGAAATGTGACCCCAAAAGCGTTACCTATTTTGACCCCAGAGTCACGCCTTGTACAAAGTTAGTTTTCCTTGCCCTAAAATTACTATATACCAAAGCATTAAACTATAGGCCGTATAGTTTATTAGAAAAAGAGTTCTGTCAAAAATTTCCCCATTTGGCCCCCTAGTCGCGCCCCTTGGGGCCGAGCCCCTTCATTTGAACAAATCTGAATCCCCTACCCCTAGGATAATAAATCGACAATTCATCCTCTAAAAGGTTTCTTATCTGTAGACAGGGGAAAATATGTTGCTTTATCCTTTAATGTGACGTTTTATAGCAACAAAAAAACAAATATTAAATGTGCAACTTCACTTGGTAACCTTTGACCTTTGACCTTGACCCCTTCACATGAACCATAAAATTGGCAACATGTATTTTTCAAAAAAAAAAGTATCATCCAACAAACATTTTGTTAAATGTCGCCTACTTTCTTAAAAAAAAATGCCACAGAATCCTTATTTGCTACATAAGGCACCAGACTATTATCAAAATAAATCAATAAATATGCAATCGAATTACAGCACAGGAGTAACATTCAATTACCAATAACAACTTATATAAGATACATATTCCCTATGAAATGCCTTATATTACGCACACTTGCAAAAGACACTGATGGGGTTACATCCAGTAGATTGTATATGGCTTCTATATACCTACTGTGCCTTTTCTTAAAAAAGTAGTAAATTCGAAAACCAAAACGATATGCTAAAGCCGCACGTCCATGGACATGGGCAAACAAATGACAACGTTGGATTCGCAAAGAAAAAATGACCAAATATACATTAAATTGTATTAACTATAAAAGGAAAAATCACAAACTTCTATTAAAAAACTAGAAGTAAAAACAGGTGCTCGCGTTATGGTTAGTCACAGCTTTGTGCTTTTGGTTTCGCTTTTGATTTTAAAGTTTAAAAATCAAGAATTGTAACGGCGAAACGACCTTGACCTCTAATCTACCAACATTCTAATCTACACATACAACCACGTGACTTCAGGAATTGAAGCACTAAAGTATTTCATTTAATGATGGCGTACTCTACAAAGACGTGGATTATCTACTCAGCATTATTCTTATGTTTAACAGGTAATCTATAATTTGCTTCATTTTTATTGAATTAATTACAAAAAAAGTAACCAAACACACAATCTTAATAAGACACACGAGTAAAAGTCTCACGTATACAGGCATACTCCAACATGGGTGCATATCATGACTATGCTGAGTACTAGTTAAATATAACTATGATAGATTTTCAACTGTACATACTTTACCTTATTATATCTTATGTTCTTATTTCTTAATAACTTGCTATTCTTTACACTGATTCGCAATTCATTTATACATATTTATATGCATGTAATTTGATTTTGTACATCTTCAAATTGGAGGAAATAAAGATACAAACAAACAAACTGACATCAACATACACACCACAGGTAAATCTCCTTTGACATCAACATACAGATCACAAGTAAACCTCCTTTGACATCAACATACAGACCAGAAGGATTCATAAGAACTTTAGCCTTAATATCCTTCCGCTTTTTTGTAATATAATATATTTAAACTACCGGTAACCAAGAGACCAGGAAATTTGCCATTGACAATAAACTCATCACCAGGTAAACAAACACACAGATCATGTGTATGATACTTACTTAGTACATATAAAAATCCTCATTTGTAGTTACAGAACTTTCAGTAAATACACACAAATAGTACCTACATCAATGTACAGAGTAACAACTACCTTCTTGTTACAGGTAACAGATAGTACACCAAGCACAAAGTCATAGTACGTCAAACACAAAGTCAGTATAAATGAGTCTATTATTTAATTCTTATAAAAATTGTATGTTACAAACGGTTTGTGACTATCTGCTGTCTCAACATTACATGGTACACGTTAATGTTTCTAGACAATACACAGTACATGTAAATGTATGTAATAAATGATCTGCATTTTCTATACATTAACTAAAACATTTAAAATTGCACTCATATTAAGTATTAAGCATAACATAGCATGCAAATGATATGTACACAAAAGAACACATACACCCTTATATAAGTATGTGTTACAACCTATAGTATAGCAATAGTAAATATGTCCCCCTTTATAAACGTAAAAGGACAAATCAATATTTATATTTTCGTGTATTGAGATGTTTGCTATAACATAATGCTGCAATCAATGATGCTTAAGCTTAATAAGAATTCTGTGGATTTTATGTATCTCAGATTATGTCTTTCACTATAAATGAATGAGATTCTGATTTCCCATTGTTAATTGCCCAACTGTCTTCAAATAATTATAACTGAATCCTTAATTTTATCAGAAAACTCTTTGGTTAAATAAGACTTGATTGACAAAAGGCCCATTTGGCCTTAACATCCATCTATTTACACCAGCATTATGATTTCAATTAATATTTGATTTGTTTATTTCAAGATTTGCAAATTTCCCCATTACAATCCCATAGTTTCTCCCCTTGGGGGCCGAGTTCCACCATTCGACTAAATTTATATCCCCTTCTTTAAAGGATGCCTTCGGCCAAGATTGGTTGAAATTGGTCCTGCAGTTGTGAAAAAATAGAAAACTTGACAATTCCAACATATTTTCTAAAATGTTGAACTTAATAGACCCCAACACGTTTAGCCTATCTGTTACCCAAGGGTTTTCTATGTGTGTATATATTTTCAAACTAGTATTAAGCTCTATGACTTACTATATACGAACATGACATTTAACTTCCCTTCTGGCCCCTTTATGACATCCCTTAGAGGCCAAGCGTCTTCATTTTTAACAAATCTGAACTACCAATCCGTAGGGATGCTTCCTACAAAGTTTGGTTAAAATAGGTTTGGAGAAGCAGAAAATGTGAAAAGTAAACTGTTAGTATTGAACATTGACCCAACAATATGTGCTAACAATATCAAGGCCACCACAGAATTATTAAAATTTGACAAATGTCACATTCTTGTAACACAAAAAAGACATTAACATAAATCAGTGAAAGATTCATTCCTTTTTCCTGAACGGTTTAAAAGAGGAGCCATATCTAAGAGCTGCAATTTTATCATATACCAGTAATAAAACAAAACAAATATTTACAATACTAGTACAAACATGTATGTGTATTAAACATATCTGTATTTATATAAAATATGCACACATCATTGTGATAATATTAACAGTTATAACATAAGGATATCCTGTGTTAGCTGTGACAGTGATCAACTTGTGTTTGATGTTGCAGTGATTGTACACTTAAAAACTTTAAAAACGCATTGAATCTCAATATTTCGGTTAAAACCCGTCAAATGTAAAATGAAACGATAAATATCATCTTTGTACAAGGTAACCTAACCATTCCAACAGTTTGCACTCACACTGTGTCGGAAGTAGTTATTTACTTGGCTCTGCACGTTTTACCACTTTTTGCATGTGCGTTTTTAAAGTTGTTGAGGGTACTTGTGTTTGTTGTTGCAGTGATTTTACTTGTGTGTTGCTGTTGCAGTGATTAACTTTTGTTGACTTTTACAGTGATAAACTTGAGTTGACTGTTGCAGTGATGAACTTGTGTCGACTTTTACAGTGATAAACTTGAGTTGACTGTTGCAGTGATTAACTTGTGTCGACTGTTGCAGTGATTAATTTGTGTTGACTTTTACAGTGATTAATTTGAGTTGACTGTTGCAGTGATTAACTTGTATTGACTTATACAGTGATTAACTTGTGTCAACAGTTGCAGTGATTAACTTATGTCGACTGTTGCAGTAATTAACTTGTGTCAACTGTTGCAGTGATTAACTTGTGTTGACTGTTGCAGTGATTAACTTGTATTGACTTATACAGTGATTAACTTGTGTCAACTGTTGCAGTGATTAACTTGTGTTGAATGTTGCAGTAATTAACTTGTGTCGACTGTTGCAGTGATTAACTTGTGTTGAATGTTGCAGTGATCAACTTGTGTCGACCGTTGCAGTGATTAACTTGTGTCGACTGTTGCAGTGATTAACTTGTGTTGACTGCTGCAGTGATTAACTTGTGTCGACTGTTGCAGTGATTAACTTGTGTTGAATATTGCAGTGATTAACTTGTGTTGAATGTTGCAGTGATTAACTTGTGTTGACTGTTGGTAGATTAACTTGTGTCGACTGTTGCAGTGATTAACTTGTGTTGACTGTTGCAGTGATTAATTTGTGTCAACTGTTGCAGTGATTAATTTGAGTTGACTGTTGCAGTGATTAACTTGTGTCGACTGTTGCAGTGATTAAATTGTATTGACTTATACAGTGATTAACTTGTGTCAACTGTTGCAGTGATTAACTTGTGTTGAATGTTGCAGTGATTATCATATTTACTTCCTTATGCATTATTATAACTTAATCTTGGTTAGTAATGCAAACATTTTCAACATGATGCCATCCATGCAGTCTTTAAACCGAAGTTAAAATTTAGGTTGTTTAAATGAGGACATTAAAATAGCAGTTGTATATTCCTACAGAATGTGTTGAAGTAATGTAGATCACTTTTTATTTGTTTGAAATTAGTATTGATATATTAACATCCAGACTAGTGATAAACCTATCTACTATTAGCAGTTATCAAATTAAAAGTGAATCTAAATAAATGACTGAATTTCAGTACATGTGTACAAATGTCAATACCTGTGTCATTCTTTCCTTATAAAACGCATTTGGTTAGAGATCTTTAATCTCTTACTAATTAATAATAAATCTACCACTTAAATATCAATTTAAAAAGACAATTATAAAATTATATAAAATATGTGTAAATGAAAACAAGCAATGTCAATGAAGTTTAAGGTAAAAAATACCTTAAATTCATATGTATGTTTAATTAAGTTCAATTAAAAGGATCAACATATCTGACCTTTACAACATTGACTATTTCTGACTAAGGTTAAAAGAGTGTATGTAGAAACAGACATTTATTCTAACTAGTTGACAGAATACACAAATAGATATAAACTTAAAAAAAATTGATTTTCCTAACAAAAGATAATAAAAAACCGTCTAACAACACTTCTCTGTCCAGATACAGTGTAAGTATTCATATACCCAAACTTTTAAAAACAATTTGATAAAAAGTCAGTAATTCATTCAAGCATAAATATGTAGATATACACCAATAATGATATCAAGAGTCTGTGACTTACAAACCTATAAAGTATAGATCTCCCACAATCAATGTTTATAGCAAAATAACATCAAGAGAATTCTTTATTTGAAGAAAAAAAAACCCAAATGTTTACAGCAAGAGTACTGTTCATTTATAGAAAACAGATTTTACATATCGAGCACTGTTCATTTATAGAAAACAGATTTTACAGCAAGAGTACTGTTCATTTATAGAAAACAGATTTTATAGCAAGAGCACTGTTCATTTATAGAAAACATATTTTACAGCAAGAGTACTGTTCATTTATAGAAAACAGATTTTATAGCAAGAGTACTGTTCATTTATAGAAAACAGATTTTTCAGCAAGAGCACTATTCATTTATAGAAAACATATTTTACAGCAAGAGTACTATTCATTTATAGAAAACAGATTTTACAGCAAGAGTACTGTTCATTTATAGAAAACAGATTTTACAGCAAGAGCACTGTTCATTTATAGAAAACAGATTTTACAGCAAGAGCACTGTTCATTTATAGAAAACAGATTTTACAGCAAGAATACTGTTCATTTATAGAAAACAGATTTTACAGCAAGAGCACTATTCATTTATAGAACACAGATTTTACAGCAAGAGTACTGTTCATTTATATAAAACAGATTTTCCAGCAAGAGTGCTGTTCATTTATAGAAAACAGATTTTACAGCAAGAGTACTGTTCATTTAGAGAAAACAGATTTTACAGCAAGAGCACTGTTCATTTTATACAAGTGACCATATCTAAAAAAACAAGAAAGAATTGCACAAGCCCTATAACTGTATTGATATAACTTGTGTAGCATTGTGTATATATCAATATGGAAGTAAAAAGCATTAACATAACTTATTGTTATATAGCAATAAAGATATAACCTGTTTAACATTTATTTATCA
Source organism: Pododesmus macrochisma (assembly GCA_032359645.1). Classification (NCBI taxonomy): domain Eukaryota; kingdom Metazoa; phylum Mollusca; class Bivalvia; order Pectinida; family Anomiidae; genus Pododesmus; species Pododesmus macrochisma. Next base: position 16,673 of record JAUMGZ010174719.1, on the reverse strand, counting down.
ACAACAATGTAAAAAGTTTACACAACCATTACTTCTACCGTTAACATGAACACTTTTATATTGAAGAAATAAATATATAAAGTTTTAAAAGAACTGAAGATAAACAAGACTTTTGAAGAATACAATAATTAATTCATGGAACTACCAGCATATTTGGTCAATCTCAATGTATGATTCAGGGCAATATTACAACTCTATCTATTCACTTTATTATTCATGATATTAATTACTTCATTTTTCTACTGTTTGGTTCATTAAATACAACATAATGTGACCGTTAAGGAAAAGTGTTCAACTTTGATCCATATTACAATTTTGTAAAGTGTTGCAGCTGTGCATGATTGCTTGGATGATTAAGATTTTTTCAAGCTTTCTGACAATTGCAATCACACCATATGCTTACAAAACTGTTAAAGTCCAAATTGAAAACCGGGCAGTAGTGAATTTTTTCTAATAGAAATATGCAATTTTGTAAGAGCATAAGAAAAAGAGACCTCTTGTTTTTAACACGCAATCTATGACAGAGTGTACAATTATAATCTATCACATCACATGTACATGTATTGTTATTGTTACATAATTACAAAATCTAACAACTGTTAACGATTTTTCAGATAACATACAAGAGCCAGTCTTATAAAAAAAACATCAAAGATAATCTAAAACTTCACATTACTAACTGTACAATGTAAACATGTGATATCATTTCATTTGATCCACTACCATTATATGTAACACATTATAATTCATGTTAAAACTACATAAAGTTGCCCACAAACAGTACATAGTACACCCACATAAGTGGTTCAGAAAATATTGTGCAAAATTAAATTTATTAACTCATATATGCATGTATGCATGGGTTGAAGGCATATTATGTTAATACTATCAATATCAAAACTGTTAATTCATATGAGAAGACAATCTTTATGAAGAAGGATACACTTGACTACTAGACATTCAGAAAATCTTGTCAGTTTGAACAAGACAATGATAATATATAGCATGTACATGCAATGTCTGTTTGTCAGGATAGCGCTACCTATAGATCTATGTATATTATAGCAAGCTTCTACAGATGTTACCTATGTGTTTATCTCATGGATGTTCTTAGAATGTAATTCTATACCTCAAATTTAATTGATTAAAATACTGTATGTATTTTCCTTCAATCTAAATTGATTTAATATGGTTTCAATTACATAAGCAAATTTCTGTAAACTTGTAGATACATTTAATCATACAATATTGATTATCTAAACTAACGCTTAATTCCTTATGATCACAACCTGATATAATATACTAAACATCATGACTATGAACCCCTGTTATACATCAAACATTGATCCATAAAAAACCAAAACCTAATGCTGGTCCAAAAAACAACTTCATATCTACAGACTGGCCTAGAAAATAATTATCAGACTTAATTAATGTCTGGTCCTGAGCATAACTATCTGACCTAATGAGTGGTCCAGAACAGAATTAATGACCAACTCAGACATAATCAGGAGACCAATAAATATAACTAACAGACTTCAATTTCTTTATTACCAAATACAATACAGCATATAGGTTACTTAAAGACTCCTTAAGAAAATATAAAACCTTATAAATGCAGGTCTATAAAACATCCATTAGATTTATGACTGGTCCATATGTGTCCTTAAGACCTAATAATAACCTACAGGTAGTTCAAAAAATACATGTATCTATCAGAACTGATAAATATCTGGTCCAGAAAATATCTCTAAGACCTACAATATAAATACTGGCCAAGAAAACATATCTCTAAGACCTACAATATAAATACTGGCCCAGAAAATATCTTCCAGACCTAATGATGTTTATAATGAATGGTCCAGAAAAACATTTTATTACCAACCTGTTTAATCTAACTATAGTTATACTTCAATCTTTCAGCAGGTGTGACACAGAGAGTCATAATGAACATATGTTTGAAATGCTAACTACATCTTTTGAATAAGAATTCCCTTTTAAAATGTGGTTGAACTTGTGTCAAGAGACTTATAATACATAATTATAACATAGAGATGTTTTCAATTTCATTAAAAATATACAGCATTCAGTCATTGAGATGTGTAAAACAAAACACTACTGTAATAGTTTTAGCAGACTGCACTCGTTTGTTGTGGCAGAGGTTTTCAACATTAACTTAACCTTCTGTCTCAGTGAATCCCTCTGCCATAACATACTTGTGTTATAAATGGAAAAATGTATCAATGTATCAAAACCACAGGGGCTAGACGTGGACCTATGTCACTATAAAATGAATATTAAACCCCTCTTGATTATGCCTCAACCACAACTGTATTGTAGTCTTAATGATTGGTCCAAAAAATATCTATCAAACCTGTAGCTGGTACCTGTAGCTGGTTCAGCAAGTATCTTTAAGACCTAATTAATGACTGGTCTCGAAATAAATTATCAGATCTAATCAAGAGTCTGGTCTATAAAAAAAATACATATCAGATCTTGCTGGTTGTTCAAGATAATATCACATGATGATTAAAGGTTCTGGTGTATATTTTATAAAATTTAAGAAGCACTAAAATATTGCATTGAGATTATCATTAACAGACATAAATTGACGTAATAAAAATATTCCCATGAATAAATGTTTATAAAACCTATCATAAAAGCACTATATATCAAACAGTTTTAATTGTAGTATAATCATGCTCAGCAGATGTAAAATTGTTATATTTCTAAGCAATCGCATCATAATATATGTCTACATATATGTATGTGTGTACTTCAAATCTAAAACAATTTAAAAATCTAAAATGTTTCTACTCACAAGTTTTTGACTGAGCTATGTACATGTACACGTTACTTGACATAAAGACTATTTATTAAAATACTAAAAAAATGTTTCAAGAGCAAAATAATGGCTGGTCCAGGAACTACCGGTACTAGATATAGAATTTTTCATATACTTGTGTACATGTACCAATCAACTCAATGAACCATTATTATTCTGTTTACTATCCTTGTTTAAACAAACCTTTAAGCAAGCTGTAATACAGTTGCACCATTTTCACCTGAAGTTATATCACTTGTTAATCTTTGTTTGAGAATATATTGTAATATTCTTACTTGAATCTATGGATGCAGACAATATTACAGAAATTTGAATCAAGGTGCATAAAAACTTATTGTTAACTTAAGTTCTTTTGTGCTTATGTTTTTATTGATTATATAAACATCACATGGAGTTCTAGAAAAGACTTTAAATTATAAATTAAAGATAAGGATTAAAATTATATAATTAGTATTTCCAACCAAGGCATTTGTCCATAATAATGTCAATTGTTAACTTTACCCAAACTTATATTAAGACAACAATAGTTAACAGCATAGTAACAGCTCATGGGGTCAGGAGATACATTTGTAATCCATCTGATGTAGTTCCCTGGACCAAAAAAATAAATTAATCAATTTCATTGTAATGTACTGTTATATTGTTTCTACAACCATAATTAAGTTCAGACACATTTAAACAAATAATTCACAATGTCATATATACTTAATACTATTTAGATATTTATTAATAAACTCAAGTCTATACTTTATTTGAATGCTGACGAAAAATGACACACATTTATATAGCATAATATTTAAGTACTTATGTATTATTTTTAACTTATGTTACATCTATTACGCAATGATAATTTTATCTGAGAATAGATCTAACACAACAAATATACATGGACATACAATAATATATATATCTTGTTCTATTATAGCTGATTTGAGTTCAGACCAAGTGACATAAACACTACCTTAATTATTTTTAAAATAGTTCTGTCATAAGTAAACATGGACACAAAGCTAGTTATTTCGTAAATACTCTATTTGGGGTTCTTTACTTATGAATTCTAAGAGCTCCTGAATGTTGCTCGAATGTTCCGCTAATTTATCATCTAGAAATGTGTCTTCAAGAAACACCTTATTTCCTGGAATCTCAAGTTGTATGATTCCTTCATCTCCTAAATCCTGCTTCAGGTACACTGTTCCTTTAATGGTGTACTTGGGAGTTTTTCTTTCCTTTTCTTCATCTGTTTTACAGGCAGTTTCATTGGATTTAGATGTTAAGGACTCTGTTTCTTCCACTGATTTTGTGATTTTTTTGCCACTGAAACTAGAATTCAAATTATCCGTAGCACGTTCATCTATCTCAATGTGTAGATTATTGCAGCCATCAGATCGAATCAGAGCATTCATCTGACAATCGTCGATGCTGATGTCACATTCTAAATCTGACGTCATACTTAGAAATCCGGAGTCATTACTGCGCACAGACTCGGATCTCTTGGGTTGCTTGTGTTGGTCAACATCCACAGTAAGAGGTACACCTACTGGGAAATACAACCCCCTGAAAGGGGACAGAGGGGGCTTAAAACTGCGGATACTGCCATACCTCTCCTGCATCACCTGGGTATCCGAACCCAAAGTCTGAGACGCAGGAGGGCAACACCCGTTTTTTGAACACGTTTCATTTTGTTCACAATTTGTTGAATAGGGTTGATGAGGAAAGGTAGGCCATGCTTGCGGATGACTGACAGGATGATGTAATGGTAAGTTAGGTGGGGGTGGTGGAGGTGGCATACCCATGTTACTTAATCGTGAGTATGGTGAAGGTCCAAAGTTCTGACCATATCTTGGTGAAGGATAGCGGTATGTGTGAGGTAAAGCTGTCAAATGACGAAACATATCAGCATCAGATGGAAAGTACATGGGTCCAGCAGGCTGCCGTTCTGGGAAACCAAACATGGACTGTCTTTCAGGAGTGTTAAATGCAGTAGATGTCATTGATGGTCGGTGCGGATACACACATGACGACGATACATCTTGTGTGTGGTTTGTTCTACTGAAGCCTGGGTAATGCATGTCCTTAAAATCTTGTGAATCCTTTAGTGGGTGTGACAATGACTGCGAGCTCTTTGGTGGGAGCCCAAGCATCGGATGACCTCTGAAGTCACCAAAGGAACGTTCATTTAAATGATTAACACCTTGAGATGGAGGAGGTAAGACCATTTGATGACTGTGAGATAGAGATCCTGAGTGGTGATCTAACAGTCCTGGGGGCACCATTGAATGTTGGTTGATTAAAGTGGACGTCTGAATAGCTGGTGGTACAGAAGGCATTTGTGATGGTGATGTCAGTTGTCTCATGCCCATGTCAAACGCAGGGAAATTTGGTCTCAGAGAAAACGGGTACGGGTCTGGTAACTTTTGAGGTATAACTGGTTTATTCACATTATTTTGACTTGAAGAAGGTCTCTCAGAAATGTTTGTTGACGTTTGACAAGGAAATGGTGAAGATGTACAAGTATTATTTCCACTATCATTTTCTGGTAGTGAGTTGTCTGGTGATAACACAGCTGAGGCTGAACTTGATGCTGAAGGAACTGTTTCTTTTGGTCTTGTGTAAGGTTTTGGCTTGGATCTTAGATATATGCATTTCCTGTACATACAAGTCTGCTTGAGGACATCTCGACGCACACAAAAGTGACATTTATTACAGTTTTCTTTCACTTGACATGGACCACACTGCCCACATCTCCGTCTACGTTTCAACCGTACACCTCCATTTTCCGGTGATGCAAAGTAATCAGGACTTGTTGCATCATCTTCTCTATCAATGATGAAGTCTTCATCCCCTGTCTGTACATGGAGGGGGAACTGTAGATTACCCTCCTCCATTACAACAGATCACCTGTCAATATACAGAAACAAATAATTAAATATCAATTGTTTGAACTGTTCAAAGTATATAAGAGTTTCCAATGCAGAACGTCGAGGGCCCAACATTGAGCCAACCAGTCCTTCTCATACCCTGCATGCTGATCGTATATATAGTGAACAACAAGGAGATGCCCTTCCTTAACTATTTTAAAGTATGACATGCCCAGGGATTTTGAACCTGTAACCTCCCGCAAACAAAGCAAATGCTTTCCTAAATGAGCTATCCCATCGTGAATCTTTAAGGTACATTTTGTAAGTCACCATAAAATAATATACAAAAAAAGAGGCCCATTGGGCCTTACCGTCCATTTGTATTAAATAGACCCTTAAGTAAACTTTTGGCATTTGAATACTTTAACCCTAGAGTAGTGCCTTGAACAAAGTTGGTTCTTCGTGCCCTAAAGTTACTACAAACCAAAGCATTACGCACTAGGCCTTCTACTACTAGATCTAGTTTATAGAAGATTTTTGAAATCTTGTCAAAATTTCTCCATTTGGGCACCAAGTGATCCTTCCTGGGTACTGAGCCTCATCGTTAAAACAAATCTGAATCCCCTTTCCCTAAGCATAACATCTACCAAGTTTGGATAAAAAGTTAACATATTTGCCATAGTGTTGAACTTTCATTAAAAAAGTCATAACTAATTTTTGATCCCAGGGTCAGGCCTTGAAAAATCTTGGTTCTCCCTGCCCTTAAGATACTACAGACCAACGCATTAAGCTTTAGACATTCTATTTTATTAGGAGATTTTGAAATTTTGTCAAATTTTCCCCATTTAGGCCAATAAAAAGGCGCCCCTGGGAGCCAAACCTCATCATTTGAACAAATCTGAACCCCCTTCCCCTCAGGATACATGTACTTCTTACCAAGTTTGGATGAAATTGGTCTATTAGTTTTGGACAAGAAGTTGAAAAATGTGAAAAGTTAACACATTTGTTATAATACCGGTATATAATCTGAACCCCCTTCCCCTAGGGATGCCTTCTACCAAGTTTGGATGAAATAGGTCCAGTAGTATTTGACAAGGTGTAGAAAATATGAAAAGTTGAACTTTGACCCAAAATCAAGTAACCCATCTTTGAAACCCAGGGTCGTGCCTTGAACACACTTGATTCTCTGTGCTCTAAAGTTGCTACATACCAAAGCATTAAGTTCTAGGCCTTCTAGTTTATTAGAAGTAGATTTTTTAAGTTTTGTCAATTTCCCCCCTTTTGGCCCCTAGACTCAGAGACCCTTCATTTGAAGTCTGAATCCCCTTTCCCTAGCGATATTTCTAACCAATTGGTCAGTGGTGTAGAAGATGTCAAAAATATGAAAAGTTTACGAAGATGACGGACAGGATTTGTATGAGAGAAGTTCAGCTTGGACTAAAAAGGAGGTACCTCAAATGTATATACATTACAACCTCTACGGGGGCGTGGTGATAAATTCTAGCATATGCATGTGCCATTTAAAATCAGTGTACTGTAGTTAGGAGTTCTAGTAGTCGAACAAAGTTGTGACTACAGATCTTTTTATATAAAGGGACATTACTCCCCTGAAGCTCTAAGCCTTCCAATCAAGAATCAATATTACCCAATTAATGCCCCAAAAATGTGATCATATCCTATCATTTGAACATACTCATTGTCAAATTTCATTTTAAAATTGACCAAGAGTTGTGGTTCTTCTGCACTGTACACCATCTCATAGTGCTTATCATTTGTACCAAATCTCATAAAAATACATCAAATAGTTTAGGAACCAGGTATGCTCCGGACAAAGGGTTGACAGATGGACAAAAGCAACAACTTTTTGCTTCCATGTACTTTTTCAGGGAGCAAAGACAAATAAAATACAATGCATTAAACGTTTTATTCACTGATTAAATACTTATTTTTCAATCTTGAACAATGTTATGACACAAAAATACATGAACAGTTCACGTATTTTTCGCATATACTTGTGTTGTATAATACATAAATATTTTCTGACTGAAACTATCTTGAATGCAAGTCTTTACTTTGTAATTTAACTGATTACAAGATCCTCACATTTATCCGCCAGTGTTTGTCATTTATTGTATTCATATTGTGAAAGTAACTTTAAGAATATTTTCCCCCATTCATTCCCTCACTATTTCTTTTCCGATCTCTTTCTGTTTACTTATTCTGTGTTTTATTCTTTCATTTGCTAGCCAAGGTCTGTTGATTAGGACTACCACTACATTTATGGTGGTTATCATGATCAACAGACCCAGGCGAGGTTAGAGGAGTCTGAAGCTGTCACGTTTACTTTGTTGGACTGTGTATTCTTTGAGTTTTCTCTTGCTCTTTTTGACATTGTTTTGAGTGGTTCTGCTTAAACTGCTACTTTCAGCTGTCTTCTCACCACTTCGTAACAGAGATAATTATAAGTTCTATTTTAAGAACGTCAAGTCCCAGGTGTATATTTCGGGTTTTTTCATAACTAAATGTACACTAGAAACCGGATGTTCACTTCAGGTTGTTTAGAACCCTACCAATTGGCTTTTCTCACGAGTTGAATGTGCCAACTTTTAATAAATTGACTTATTTATCATTTTAAACGTAGCATGGAGCAAAGATCATCACAAGATTTTCTATGTTAGGGAAATGTAGTTGTAATCTCACACCACTTGACTTTTGACCCAAAAGCGTGCAACCTATTTTTCCCCAAAGGGTCACGCCATGAACAAACTAGATTATCCATGCCTCAATGTTACTATATGTGCAAGTATTATGCTCAAGACCTTCTAGTTTATCAAAACATTATTGAAATTTTTACAAATTCCCCCCCTTTTGGCGCCCCTGAGGGCCAAGTCCCTTCATTTGATCAAATCTGAATCCCCTGCCCCAAGGGATGCTTCCTACCAAATTTGGTCATAATTGGGTGCAGTGGTTTTGGAGAAGAAGCACAAAATGAAAGTTTACGCCAGTGATGAGGGATGAGTTATGACAACTTTAGTTCACAATTAACTAAAAAGAGATATTACTCAAAATTAATATAGAACACACAGGTTTCGCACAAAAACAAGTTCACCCTGAGTGGTTTCGTACCAAGTAATAAAGTATACATACGCTGTATATGTAGATATTTTCACAATTCACTTGTTTTCCCTGTTGTTATTTTATGATGATATATACTTATACATAATTATTATATATGTGTGTGTGCACAATATAGTATAATGAAGCATATAATAATAACGTTTCCTCTAACGTTACAAATCTACGTACTAATTCTATTAATAGTTCCATTTTGTTGCTGCATACTTCCTTCTTAACATTCATATATTACTATTTAAAATAATAAATTAATATATTTTAAAGAAATTCTTAATACAATAGTGAAAATGTGTATTCGTAGCTACATGTTAGCTGTAATAAACCACTCGGGGCGAACTTGTTTTTGTGCGAAACCACTCGGGGCAAACTTGTTTTTGTGCAAAACCACTCGGGGCGAACTTGCTTTTGTGCGAAACCACCTGTTACCTTGTAGGCTGTGGGCGATAAATTGTACCAGTGCCATTTAAGTCAGTTAAGCAGTTCAGGTGGAGTGGTCGAACAACGTTGTGTCTACAGACAGAGAGAACGACGGATGTACAACCTGATTCCAGTATACTTCCAACAATTGCAACTTACATGTAGTTGCGGGGGTATAATAAAAGCATTTATCTCATGAATTCTGCATACACAATTATTGGACATTGATGCTTTCCAACTATAAGGAATACAGTGCAGGTATGGTGGTAAGAAGATATGAAGCTGTACTAAAATATTGTCATAAGCTTTTTTTGACCCTGAAAAATGGGCTTTTCCTCCTTTTTATAGTAAAAAGAATTTTTGAAATTGTTAAGAACACATATTATAATTTTTTATTATACTGTTATATATCATAGAATGTATGTAAAAGGATATCAATTGTTGACATTACATTGTGCCAGTGATTCTAACAGCATTCCGTTAGCCTAACTGTAACATTCTACTGTACACTGATCATGAGCTCAGGTGACCTTAATAACAAAGGACTGCACAGCGGTGGTAAACATCGCGGCTGGCGGCAGCCATCTACCGTAACACGTTCAATTAATTTTACGCAGCTGTCAGTGTCATGATTAGCGATGCCGCGCTGGACCGCGCTACGCCGGCAAATTGCCGTGAATCCTACCTCGTTCTGGCGCTCTGCATCGCTCGTCAGCGGCCATTGCCCGAATGCAGTCAATACCATATCCAATAGTTTAAATGTTCTCTCATTAAAGTCAATTTGATAAAAGCATTGAATTGATTTGGTCAAACTATATGATATAACACCTCGATTATAAAATTTACTTGCAAACATGATATTTCAAAACAACAATTACGATAAAATTACACTGACCACTGACAGTAAGCAGAGTGCATATTGATAATGCAATAATCGTAGTCCGCTTGACGATGCGCTCTCCTGTGCTCTTCTTATAAATGTTGGCATACAAAGAATATATTTAAAAAATTGTTGATGTAATCTATACTTACAGGCAGTGTCTACGCGCTTCAAAACCTCGCAAATATCAAACCATTCTGGGCATCTGTCATGCTTGTTTACTTTCCACTAAGAGCAAACATAACCGATGAAAATCCAGTATTCCGGCCGTGTATTCACGTTTTATATAGTTCAGATTTTTCACTATTACTCAAATAAAAAGATAATTATTACAATAAAACGTATCATAAAGAGAAATGCTAGTTTTAAAAATCATTTTAACACTGTGTTGGTATAGTTTTTACAAAATATAGTTTATCGTGTAGTTTTTTCTTGCCTACAAACTACAAACAATATGGATGCGGAAATGCAGTTTCTCAATGCCCTGACAGCAGATGTTAAACTTTTGAAGAATTTGGGGAGGGAATGGGGAATTTCAGAGTATCGAATCAACTCGTGTGTCCAAAAGACGCTCTTAGAAATAAGAAATAGTCAACAGCTTAAAGCTGAAAAGTCTGTGTCTAAAATAGGAATTGGGAGAAGGCTTTGGACACCAGTTCGATTTTTAATGAAAATTATGTCCTTTTGCTTACTATTTTGCATTGCTTCTGTAGCTTTGTTATATGTAGTTACATCTGTCAGTAAAGATGCTTCTGACTACATGTCGCGGGCACTCAATCCCTATGGATACACAATCTTCAGATATTTGCGCCTTGGCACACTGCCCATTCATGACCACTTCAACATTACAGGTGTGTTCTTCTTGAATATAAAAACACTAAAATACATTGTACATGATCCTCTTGAGTGGTTTTACCATATGCTGTGTCACACTTATTAAAAGAAATGTAAAAAGTTTACGGAATTGTTATTTGGTCTTTATCATGATGATTATTGAGATTAAAACATATTGTGCATGTTTTTTTTTTTTAAATAAATCGCCCAATAAATATTTATGCACTAATTAAATCTGTTTATGTGAACCACTTGACAGGAACATGTATTTTTAGTACTTTTATACAAACAATGCTTTGGCGTGAAACAACGGTATCGAGTCTTTTTGGGTCTATGCCATTCCCAATCTAGCCGTTCCAGCCCCTCTTCCAATCTGTCCATTAATAACACTCCGGCCCCAAAACACATAGTTACACATAGTTAAGTTTCAGTTGCTAATCTTGTATTCTTTAATATGTTATTTATTGATTATTATTTGGATGAATTTAACTTTAATAAAGTATTTATATTAATGAGTACATGTGATTATAATTGAATACATGTGTGTGTCACTTATTACAATGTTATTGCTTTGTTGATATGTATTAGTTTATATATAAATTTGATGTAATTGGTAAAGTATTTTTTTGCTTGCAATTGTAGCATCTATGATTAACAATATATATAAATATGTACATGCATTCTTCACATGTAGCACATGGAGAAAAGTTTGCATTATGGCATCTTTGTTTTGATTGAAACAATGCATATATATAGCTGGGGTACAAATTGCAAAAAAACATTGAGCATCATCAGGATAAGTCTTACCTTACGTCCAACCAGAATGTATCCATGAGTTCATATACATAGTAATGTCATTTTTAGGAAGTGTGTGTTTCATCAATAAAATCAGTGTGCTTCAAATGTTTTCTTAAATATCCCTTTACAATTGAACTTTGCATCCTCAACACTTATTTAATTACTTTCTAAACTATCCTTCAACATAAAGGGATCTTTAAAGCATACATTGTAGTCTGTTTCACTAGTACAAGCGCGGGTGTATGACATAACGTCGACATGACAAAACATATAAGGGACAAAATGTCAACACAACAAAATATTGCCACACCACAAGGTTGACAATGAAAGTCAAATAATTATCTCTCATTGATTTCTGTGAACCCACTTTCGTATCTCAAACACATACAGAATACAGACTGATTGATATCAAATTATAGAGTCTAAGTTCTCACTTTCTTAACACTCTTGTTCATTTCCGTAAGCCCACCTTCATACCAATGAACACAGGCTGATTGATAGAAAATTATCAAGCCTTCTTAACAGTTGAACTGTTCTCACTTTCTTAATTCTTATTCCAATCCCCCTTCCAGTAATCAGTAATCACTTCTGTTCAAATATGGTATCTACATTTGTATATTGGAATTATCGTTGTCTCAAAAAAGGGAAACCAAAATTACTCTTTCAATGATATAAGTACACGATAGACAGAAAAAGGGTAACTGATTTTAGCATATATGAATATCTCTGTACAGAGTTATGTAAATATATTTTGTGGGTTTTTGGCGTATTTTTGTGTTGTCAATATTTTTTCGACATTTGATCTTGTCAATGTAGTGTCACTGTCAATGTTTGTCTTGTTTTGTCGTGCACTGACAAGCACTACCACTTTACTCTGTTCAAACAACATCACATACTAGTGTCCCACCTAAATATTAGTAAAGAAACCATAATTCACTGTAAATAGCCCATGTAAACACATGTCAATTGTTGAACATTTCCTCTACCCTTGTACATGTAAACATGTATTGTATTGATTAATATGACACCTATATGTACCTGTAAATGTCAGTGTGATAAGCATAGTATGACTTGACAACACAGTAGCCTAGTAGTAAGAGAGACTGAGTATGCTCCATGTTCCATTGGGGCAGGTTTTATCCCAGGCTGCATCGAACCTATGAAGATAAAATTATATGTAGGTGATCTCGCTCCCTGCTAAGTGCTCAGGATTTCTAGGTAGGAGAAAGACTGGTGGGCAGCTCGGTGTCGGGATAATGTGACTGAGTAAAGTGTTTTTTTGTCAGTGTGTCTGCAGCATGATATTTCAGTGAGACAGCACTATAAAGTTGCCATCAATGTGCACTGTCACAAGCAAATTCTGTCTTGAAATAACCTAATTAAAGATGAGTTGCAGGACAATAAACTCCAATAAAACAAACAAAGTATAGCTTGACCATGATGTATACCTATGCATTAGATTAATTAAAAAGTATTTTGCACATCATTACAGACTTCAACATTGTATTACATATCATTATAGGCTATAATATGAAGTATTATATATAATTATAGACAATAAATTTTATTGCATATAATTACTGACTATAGCACTGTATTACAACTCATTACAGACAATAACATTGAATTATATATCATTACAGACAATAACATTGAATTATATATCATTACAGACAATAACATTGAATTATATATCATTACAGACTATAACTTTGTATTACATATAATTACAGACAATAACATTTTATTGCATATAATTACTGACTATAACATTATATTACACATCATTACAGATAATAACATTGTATTACACATCAGTACAGACAATAACAAATAACATTGAATTATATATAACTACAAACAATAACATTGAATTATATATAATTAAGACAATAACATTGTATTACATATTACTACAGACAATAACATTGTATTACATATTACTACAGACAATTACATTGTATTACATATTACTACAGACAATTACATTGTATTATACATTACTACATACAATAACATTGTATTACATATTACTACAGACAATAACATTGTGTTACATATCACTACAGACAATTACATTGTATTATATATCATTACAAACAATAACATTGTATTACATATTACTACATATAATAACATTGTATTTCATATTACTACATTTAATAACATTATATAATATGTGTATATCATTACAGATTATAACATTGTATTACATATCAGTACAAACAATAACAAATAACATTGTATTACATATTACTACAGACAATAACATTGTATTTCATATTACTACAGACAATAACACTGTGTTACATATCACTACAGACAATTACATTGTATTATATATCATTACAAACAATAACATTGTATTACATGTTACTACATATAATAACATTGTATTACATATCACTACATACAATTACATTGTATTACGTATCACTACATATAATAACATTGTATTTCATATTAATACATATAATAACATTGTATAATACATGTATATCATTACAGATTATAACATTGTATTACATATCAGTACAAACAATAACAAATAACATTGAATTATATATCGTTACAGACAACAGCATTGAATTATATATTGTTACAGACAACAGCATTGAATTATATATTATTACAGACAATAACATTGAATAATTTATTATTACAGATTAAACCTGTAGATTTAAAATAAAACTGTGGAAGTTATAAATTTTCAATTAGATTTAAAAACCTGAGAAAGGAAAAAAAGCAGATGGTGAATCTGAATAATAAAACATCAATTTTATTTAGCAATAAATCATTTCTAACTGAGATTTACATATCTTTACAGAATATTACAATGCTGAATGTATGGTGGAGAATCCATTCTTTTTTGGAGAAGCGGACATTGACTGTGATCTGTGTAAAGATGTTAAATCTGTTTTTAAGCCAGATTTACTCGATGAGCCAACCCTAAAAGAAATTTGTATGACTCGACAACCAGCTTTTCTAAAGGTTGGTTGAATCACTTATTTAGGTTGGTAATTTTATGTACAAATGTACTATAGAAACAGATTCTGCATATAAAATGCAAAGAGAGTGAGAAAATGCTGTTTAGTGTTATTGTATTGTATAATATTAATGCTAGTGAGGTTTTGAAAAAAAGATCACTGTTAAATAGGTTCAATATTAAATGGGGATGACAATTTCGTAAATGTAAAAAAGATATTGGAGAGATTTTTCATTGAGCATGTATGAAATAAATAATTTAAACAAGTAGAGAGAATATCTATTCCTAGTACGCTTAATGTCATACAGCCCAAAAGTGACACCAACACAGTCACCATTACTGTTCAGTCTTAGGACATTTTTACAGGGAATACTTAATATGCAGCCTCATCCTGACACCAACACAGCCACCATTACTGTTCAGTCTTAGGACATTTTTACAGGGAATACTTAATATGCAGCCTCATCCTGACACCAACACACCCATCATTACTTGGTAGTCTTAAGACATATGTGCAGGGAATACTTAAAACATGTATGCAGCCCAAAACTGACACAAACACACCCATCATTACTGGACAGTCAACATCTGTACAGGAAAAACTTAACATTCAGCCCAAACCTGACACCAACACAGCCACCACTATAGCAACTAGACAGTCAAGACATCTATACAGATTATACAATCTTGTTCTATCAATGATGTTTATATTCTACCCCTGATAATTGTAGGGAGGTGTGACAGATGCTGTAACATATGAAGACTTGCACCAGTTGTACATGAATAATAAAAACTCCTTTGATTCTGAAATGTATCACATGGAATCCACAGTAGAGCACATAAATTCATGGCAAGATGTGTTCAGTAACAGACTTCAAGACAGACAGAAAGATGGACTGAAGTATGAAATCAAAACGTAAGACAATACACATGTCAAGTTTATTTTATATAATATGTTATATATACACGTTTTAATAGACTATGGAAATTCAATAATTCTTTACTATATGACATAAATAACATTAATACAATAAAAGATAAAGTAACAGAAATAAAATTATGGACCAACATATAAATTATATTGTAAAATATTAGCTTGTACATATTTCTAGTTTATTTCATATAATACTTTATGTATGCATGTTTAAAAGATGGACTGAAAGATTGACTGAGATATATAATATTAGAATACAAACCAATCTACATGTCCAGTTTATACTTTAAATTACTGTTACATGTTTATTGTTTATAATGTCTTATATACATGTTTGTTTATTCATACAAAGTTCTAAGTGAAGAGATAGGACAGTGTACACATGTATAACATATAGTCATAAGGAGAAAGGTTGACATTGAAAGTCAACACTTTTCACTGCATATTTTACAGAATTATAAGAGATGTAAAAACAGTTCAGCTGTTCCGGACACTCTTCCCACGTCTATCATTTATTCCACAAGCATCAGAGATTGGTTTTGAAAAAGTTTTGTACTTAGATGGACCAATGTCTCAAACATATGCACTTGTAAGTATCATAAACCTACTAATATAATTTCAGTAATACTAGCACAAGTACAGATTATACATTCACGCACATAAATTTAGTTTAAAAAAGTTGATTCTTTTGTGATTGAGTGTTTTTGTTTTAAACACATGTGGCTGTGCCAAACCAAATGAAGATTGTGTTACTAGACTAACTCTCTAGCTTTTTAGTCCATCTGGACCAAAGGTCCAAGGTGGACTTTTCTGATACAAATCCTGTCCGTCGTCCGTCCGTCGTTAACTTTTCATATTTTCGACTTCTTCTCTTGAACCACTGGACCATTTCTATCCAAACTTGGTAGAAAGTATCCCTAGGGGAAGGGGATTCAGATTTGTTCAAGTGAAGGGGCTGGGCCCCTAGGGGGGAAAAAGGGGGAAAA